>JAOTQJ010053984.1:0-14247 GCA_025642045.1 Solanum sejunctum
CTTTTATTCTTAAGGACCTAAGTTAAGTAAAATGTTACATAGGTCCCAATACTTTATTAAATCAAACCAATTAAGGATGTTCGGGGTTTAAATTATGTTGCGGGTCCTAACACTTCTGCCATGATCCTTTCTTGAAACACTATCAACATCGGGAACACATAATTTACCTTAATACCTAAATACTCTATCTTCCCCTTTGGCGAAAGCCATTAACTTTAGCTTATGCACATCCTCCTTCAACTATAATATAATAGGGTATTGATCTTGTTTCTCCTTCACCTCCACTACTAGAGATGATGTCAACCCATTTTGCACAACAACTCCTCCTTCGCCTAATTCGTCTAATTGGACTTCCAATCGTGCCAGTGAATGAACCTCTTAGATAACTCTCTCTTCACCTCCTCCACATGGGTGGTGCTTCCTATGGACAACTTGCTAAAAGTAGCAGCAACCACATTAGCTTTACTTGGGTGGTAGAAGATGCTCATATTATAGTCGTTGAGCAATTCAAGCCATCTCCTATGCCTCAAGTTAAGCTTTTTCTAGTTAAAAATAGATTGCAGGGTATTATGGTCTGTGAATACATCAACATATCATGCATATAAATAGTGGTCCCATAATTTAAGAGCAAACACCACTACTGCTAACTCCAAGTCATGAGTGCGACAGTTCTTCTCATGTACCTTAAGTTTTCTAGAAGCATAGGCAACAAGCTTTCCCTTCTACATCAATAAATATCCCAATCCTACCCTTGAAGTATCATAGTAGATAACAAATCCATTTGTTCCATCAAGCAACGTTAACACCGATGTAGTACTTAACCTCGTCTATAGGTGTTGGAAGCTCTCATCATATTCGTTAGACCATTGGAACTTGATCTTCTTCTGAGTCTATTTGCTCAATGGTGTAGATAGGAAAAAAAATCCTTCAACAAACCTCCTATAGTAGCCAGCTAATCATAGAAAACTCCTTATCTCTGTCGGTGAGGCTGGTCTTGGTCTATTATCAACCGCCTCAATCTTTTGAGTATCCAGTTGAATCGCATCTCCAAAAATCACATGACCTAGGAAGGCCATAGACTTGACCAAATACTCACACTTAGAAAACTTTGCATTTAACTCATTGTCTTAGAACATCTATAAAGTGATACTGAGGTGATTGGCATGCTCCTCCTCATCTCTGTAAAACACCAAAATATTATCAATAAACACGAACACAAATATGTCAAATACTATCTGAATACCATGTTCATCAAATCCATAAAAGACATCACCAAGAACTCAAAGTGACTATATTGAGTTTGAAAGGTCATCATTGGAGTTTCACATCCTCTCACTTTCAACTAATGATATCCTAATCTGAGGTTTATCTTATAGAAAATAGTGGCACCTGTTGTTGGTCGAATAAATCAGCAATCCTAGGAAAAGGATACTTATTCTTAATAGTCACCCTATTCAATTAATGGAAATCAATACGCATCATTAGGGAACTATTTTTCATTAACACGAATAACACTGGAGCATCTATGGAGAGATACTCGGCCTTATGAATCCTTTTTGCAACAAATTCCTCAACTGCTCCATTAGCTCTTTTAACTCTACAGGTCCATTCTATATGGTGGGATAGAGATAGGTTGAGTGTTAGGAATAACATCAATTTTGAAGTCGATCACCCTATCAGGAGGGACTCTAGATAGATCCTCAGTAAATACATTAGGAAACTCACTCACAATTGAGATGGACTCAAGAGTAAGGGTCTCAAAATGTCAGACATGACTCGTATGAGGTGGTAGATACATCCCTTAGAAATCAATCATCGGGCCTTGAGGTAAGAAATAAACTTAGCCTTTGGTATAATAGATTCTCCCTTCCATTCAATAATAGGCTCATTCGAAAACTGAAATTTGACAGTTCAAGTTTGGCAATCAATAGAGACATAGCAGGCGTGAAGCCAGTCCATACCAAGGATTACATCAAAATCAACCATTTTTAACTCAATCAAGTCAACCAAAGTATCCCCATGATATATGGATACCACACAATCAATATGGATTCTACCATCTTGAAGGGACTCACCTAATAGGAGTAGAGATACTCAAGAAGAATCTCAAATCTACTCGCCACATATAGCGTCACAAAAGAACAAGTTACACCCAGATAAAGTATAACAAGGAAAGGTAAACACTTGAAGCTTACCCATCATAACATTTGGTGTGACCTCTTCATCCTGTCGGTTCCCCATTGCATATAGATGGTTTATCCCACCGCCTACCCTTGGTGCAGCACCTCTCTAGTGACCCCTCGCTGGTAGTGCAGTGTTAATGGTTAGGCCTTATTTACCCATATTGGATACTCCCTCTGAAAATGGCCCGGCTTGCCATACTTGTAGCAACTATTCCCTCCACCTTTATATTCTCCTAGATACATCTTGCCACACTTCCCATAAGGTGGCTTCCCTTTAGAGCCATTGCTTAAGCCTATGCACCCTGTGCCCAAAAATTTCGCTAACCTTGAGGCCTGTGATCATACTTGTATCTTAGGTTTGGTGCACTATCTAAAGATGGTGCATAGCTAAAGGACCTCTTCTAGAAGTAGGACCTATCTCCTTTACTCTACTTCGTCTTGGTAGGCTCAGGCCCTACTAATCTGGCCTTCTTATTCAGGTGCTCTCCTCTGTCTTTATCCTCTTCAGTTTGCTTGGTGTTAAAGTAGGTCTTAGGCCTAACTCATACCCCAAAAGCTAGCTCAAAGGGAGGAGGATTACCTAAATCTTATAAACCACTAATGTGGGACTTTGTTTCTCAACACACACACACACACCCCCTCGCCCAGTGCTTAGCATCTAGTGCATGGATAATTTTTCGAAGGCCCATCATTGGGTGAGATGGGCCCTGCTCTGATACCATGTTAAAGTAGGTCTTAGGCCTAACTCACACCCTAAAAGCTAGCTCGAAGGGAGGAGGATTACCTAAACCTTATAAACCACCAATGTGGGACTTTGTGTATCAACACTAGGTATAAACCATTATTCTAGAAATATACATACCCGAGATTAATGATGTCGCCTTTCACTCCCTCTTCACCTTCTTACCTAACCCAGATATGAATTTCCTTATCCTTTCTCTCATATCCTGGACCATCTCTGGGGCATAGCTGGATAACTGGATAAACTTCAAGTATACTCTTTAATAGTCATCCCCTCTTATTTTAGATTCACAAACTCCTCAACCCTCGCCTAACTCAACTCCTGAGGAAGAAATGATCGAGGAAGGCACTATCAAACTTATCCCAAGTAGCAGACTCAGCATCTTCACCTCGACACTCTTCCCATTGTTGTACTAAACATTGGCTACATCCTTGAGTTGGTAAGCAAAAGCTCAACTCCCTCAGTATCGGTTGCATACATGGTTTTAGCACTTCCCACATCTTATCAATGAAGTTCTAAGGGTCCTACTTATCCTTTGACCCCGTGAAGATAGGTGGGTTCATCCTCAGCAAGTCTCTCAGTCTGGAGACAATTGTTGGCTTATGAGAGCTAGAACTAGGAGTCTGTGAACCCTGGTTCCTGCAAATGGCAGCCACCAACTGTGTAAGCAAGGCGATAACTCCTCTAAAGTCAGCCTATGTGGTGGAGTAGGTGAAGCAGTAGATGTCACATGAACATTAGCGGTCCTTGTAGGTTGACCTTGGCCCCTCAGTTCCATTTGAGGAGGAACCTCTAAGGTAAGGTTTTCAGCATTGCTAGCTAAGGCATTTCTCTCAGTTATGGTGTATCTTGGAGGCATAATCTACAATTGCATAATGCATGAGTTAGAAAAGAATTTTATAGAGTTTCCAACTCTATAGCATGAAGTCAGAATACCAAACAAGTATAACCATTCCTAATGTTCTATAGCTTCCTGTTTATGAAGTGTGGTGCACAACACATGCATAAAAAATACTCTACTAGATAGGACTTCATAGACTCCCTAGGACTCTTGAACCTTGTGTTTTGATACCAAGTTCATCATGCGTCGGGAGGGTACCCTTGGCATGGTCGACACTCAGAGACTATTACAAGCCCCCTAGCAAACCACTTGGCCCCATTATCACATCAAACTCAATATTAGAAGAAAGAACTCAAAATATAATTACCTCATATGCAGAAAGAAAAATAAAATGCATAAATCTGTTGAATCATAGTTTCAAAATAAAATAGGATTAGATACATCAACTCAATACTCCTTACTCATAGTCTAGGTAGCGTTTACTCAGCAACCAAGATCTTATCACGATAGAGCACGAACACCCCAAATCAAAGAAAGAAGAAGATATGATAAATCAACTCATAATACAAAGGAGCTACTTCGGAAAGCTAAGAGGGCTCACCATCTTTGGAAATGTACTGATTTATAGACCTCAATGATTCGCGGGTTGAAATACTCTATTACTTGTATCTGTACCATAACATGATACAACCCCAAATGAACATCAGTACATGGAATATGTTGGTATGTAAAATAACTCAAAAAAGTAAGGCTCGACTCAAAAACTCATGCTCGACTCACATGAGAGTTTTAGTGAAAGACATGTTTTTGAAAATATACTCAGTAGAAATAAACTTAGCTTAAAATACCATGCTCAAACAATGTTGCTTTGGAGTTTCTCTTAACTAACATCATCATACCACAACCTTTAATTAAGTGATGCACAACGACGGTGACATTATTTCCATTGCCCACCCTTAACTTGCCACAAAAAATGGTGATCAACTCTTTCTTGGATCCATGATAGTTGTCCACTTGTGGAACAAGAGTCACTAGAATGAGTTGTAATGACTATCCTATGCTGGCAATGTAGTTCTGTGGACTAAAGTATACGTATACTAGCTCCTCGCTTGGTGCTCAATACTCCTCCCAAGACTAAAATATGCTCGACTCATCAATCAACTCATCAATCAACCCCTTTTGGGGTAACTCATCTCAACTCATATCAATACTCATCAATTTAATCATGCAACCAATCAACTCGACTCGAACTCAAATGGTCATTTAGACTCACTCAAATTGACTCATCTTATAGTGCAAGCTAGATAGTCATGTATAGTAATATATGTGACTAATTGCAAAATGCTCCTCATACTCACTCATGTCAAATTACTCAACTAAAATAGACAACTCTGAAATATGCATAGGAGTTCATAAAATCATGAAATTTAGGTTTCATGCTATCAAGTGTGAAACTTCATCTCAACTTCATATGAATTTTTTACGCAGTGCAACAAGTACCTCATATATTATCAGGAAATCTTAAAAATAAATGCAAGAATGTAATATTTAAATTATAGAATTACTCAACTCTCAACTCTTCTCCAAATCTCTAAATCAAGAATATGAAGGGGCATGTGAAGAAAAGAATTTCACACTTTGGTAAGCCTTCCATACCTAGAAATAGGAAGGACAATCAATCTTTAATCAACCCATTGCACTTGAATTGAAAACCCTAGCTCCTCTTTTCTTCTCTAATGCTCTCAAGAACTCTCAAGTATGAAGAATGATGAATAATGGCTTATGGTTTGGTCTTAAGGCTTTATTCAAGCCTAAAATGACTAAGGGTTTAATGGAATAAGGATTGGAATAGACAAATATCTGCCTCATTAAAATTGTCATTTGGGCCTATGAACCCCGTCTATGAATCATAGATAGCCCCTGCTAAACTAAAAGTCCAAAAATCTGAGTTACTGAAAATTGGCATGAGATCTCTTCTAGGAGTCGTAAACTACTCTACGAGTCATAGAAAACCTTTCATTAACAATGGGATCTAAAATTGGACTTCATTGGAATTCATCACAAAGCCCTCTTCTACAAGTCAAACAGGGTTTCACAAGTCGTAAACTCCTCTCGTAAACTAAATGTTCCTGAAACTTAAGTGACTAGAATTTACTACGAGAAACCTTTTTAGGAGTTGAACACCCCTCTACAATTATAATAGCTCTCGAAAACCTACTTCTATAGTTTTTTCACAGATGTTTCTCAACATCTCCTGCATATTTACTCCTAATTAGATAGAAGAAATTAGGGGGGGTGAAACTCCACTATAATACATTCAAAATTAGCAAATTGCCTCATAGTTTTTTGGCAATAGGGACTATTATAAAAATATATGTCATGGTCTCCTCTAACTTTTTCTTACAACACCAACATTTAGATACCGCTTGTATCCTCGTTCTCTTTAGACTATCATTAGTAGAGATTCTCATTTTTCACACATGCTATAGGAAAAAGTAATTGAAAGGCACCCTCTTATCCCATAGTAATTCATAATCACTCCTTGCCTCTTATTGTCTTCTCATGATTCTCCAGGTACATTTAGCTATAAAGTCACCTTAAGATGATCCCATAGACCAAGCCTTATCACTAACATGTTCCATAATAGGTGGTTTAATTTCCTCTATTATATATTTCACTAACCGTGATGAAATCTTTGTGAGAAATTTCTACTTATCCCAAGTATTCCCAATTACAAAGTCTAACACTTCCAAGTCCTCTTCCATTGCCTTTTTCCCTTCTGCATAATATAAAGCCTCAAGCTTTGTCCAGCTGTCAAACCAAAAACTAGAATTTCCTTTCTTTACTTGCCACTATAGATCATGTTCCACCTCTTCCCTTATTGTTATTAGCTTCTAACCATGAATAGGAGATGTTATTCCTGATTCTAGAACATGATGAAGCTTTTTACAATACTTATTCCATACATATGTACCCTATAATGATGATGTTGATATTCTGAAGTCCACCATAATTTTGCAAAAATGCGTTGTAAATATCATATAGCAATGTGAATTTCAAACCCCCTTCATCTCTAGGTATAGCACATTATCTCCCAAGACACCCAATGTTTGTTCTTAGTCCTAGTTGCATTGCCCCTTAAAAACTTGGAATTAGTTTATGCAGTTGCCCTATCACCCTTACCGGAGGTTTCACGGCAGAAAGCAAATACACTTGCACTGTTTGTAACACATGTGCAGTTAAAACATACCTTCCTCAATATGATAGCAATTTATTCTACCTCATAGTCATCATTTTAGTAACCTTATTGATCAAATCTTCAAAGTGACTTCTCTTTTGTCTCCCATAAAAATAGGACAACCCAAGTATGTAAAAGGAAAGCTACCTTGTCTAATGTCATTTATACTCCTAATTCTGTTATATACCCTTAGAGGCACCTTATCATGCAAATAAAAAAGGCTCTTGTTTAGGTTGATCATTTATCCTGAGACCATCTCATACTTCCTTAACACTTTTGTTGTTAGTTTCGTTGATTTCTACCTCTTCCCATCCCTACCCCCACCCCTCTCGAATAGAATATGATAGTGTCATTGGAATAGGATAAACGGTTGATATCTTCACTCCATTTTGGCACCCCGAAACCATGAAAATCCTCATTCTTAAACAACTTAGTCAGACTTCTTAAAAGTACTTTGCTACAATTATAAACTAAGTTGGAGATAGTGGATCACCTTGCTTTAATCCCATTGTTGATTTGAAGAATTCATAAGTCTGTCCATTCACCAGAATTGAGTACCAATTATTACTAATTAGTCTTACCACTATATTAATTATTCTTTCTGAGAAACCAAACCTTCTAAGAACTTGAAATAGAAACTTTCATGATATCATATCATATATCCTTGCCATATCAAGTTTTACTACCACATTATATCTTTTGCATCTTTCGTTCATATTTTTAATTATTTCCTATGCTAGCAACACATTCACTGTAATGCTCCTCTCCTTAACAAATTCAGACTGATGTTTTGATATTGTTAGTGGGAGTACAACTGAAATTCATTCATGAATTATTTTAGAAATAATCTTGTCAGCAAAGGACTTAAACTTATGGTCCTATCTCCAAAAGTCTGTACCATCACTTTCTTCAATATAAGCATCAAATTGGTATGTGTAATGAATCTTGGTAGCTCAAATTCACTATACAATGGTCTCACCATATCCCAAATATCATCCCATATAGTTTTCTAACAACTTTGAAAAATCTTTCTTGAAAAACCATCCTACCCACTTGCACTATTTTCATGCAACTCAAAAACTATCTTCTGCACTTCCTCTTTAGAAGGAACCCTTTCCATATCTCAAGTTTTCTCTTATGTAATAAGTTTTGGAATGCATTCTAGATCATATAATCAGTCACCACTATAGTTTCAATGAACTGCTCCTTAAATACATATACTGCTTCTTACCCTATGTTCTGAGTTGTAGTCATAATATCCTTATGCATGGTTTGAATTTTTTTAATATTCACCTTCATTCTTATACCCTTTATATATTCATGAAAGCATTTAGTGTTTCTATCTCCATCTTCAAACCATTTTAACCCAACCTTTTACCTCCAAATAGCCTCCTCTATTTTTAAAAACCTTTTCAGCTCTATAGTCGCTTTATTCCAATCAGCTCTATTCTCCTCAATAGGTACCATTTCTAGTTGAATTTCTTTTTCTTTAATTACATCTTCTAGTGTTGCAATCTTCCTACATACATCACCAAATGTCTCTTTGCTCCATTTAGATAAAACTCATTTAAGCTTTTTCAATTTATAATGTACTACAGTAAATAGTGACCCCTCCACGTATACTTGCTAGCAATCTTCAACCATCTTCTTAAATTTTTGATGTTTAGTCCAAATATTTAAGAATTTAAAGGATTTAATAATCCTTCCTTGATTAGCATTACATACTACATATAATGGAGCATGATCTTAACTTCTTCCAATCAAATGATGAACTTCACTTTCTAGCACTTTATTCAGGAACAAATCATTAACCAAAACTCTATCTATTCTTTTCAAAATACATTCCTCCTCGATCCTATCATTCCACCATGTAAATAAACTTTCAATATATTTTAACTTCGATAATGCACAAGAATTGATACGTTGTGTGAAGTCCTCTGTCTCCCTTTGTATCACTGAAAAACACCCTAGTTTTTTTTTGAACTATCTCATAATACATTAAAATCTCCTCCTACGGGCCACGAGATTGATTTATCAGCCAGCTGCTCCAAATTGTCCAAAAGTTCCAATCTTACAAAGCCATTACACCATGCATATATGGTTGTCACCATAAACCTTTCATCTATACTGCTTAATTTAAAATTTATTGTGACTTGTTGCACACAGTCTGAAATATCTTCTACCTTCTAGAAATCCTCCTGAAAAATTAAAATCTTTACTAAACTACTTACCATAGCATTTCTCATTCCCAGCTTGATTTTATAACTCTCCTGCTCATTTAGACTTTGAAAAGGCTCCAATAAAGGTATGCATGCATACTAGTGTTTCTTGTGAAGGTCACATACTCTATCAAAAGTATTTTGAATTTTAACTGACTTTGTATTCCATATTAATATTTTGTCAATCAAGAGACTGATAGAGTTGATGATGCTTTCTTGCTCCTTGTACTAATATGTGATGGTTGATTCATTCTTGTTACTTTTTTATTTTTTCCTTTCAATCTTTTTATCTGGTTCAAAGATAAATCACTACTCCTACTTATGCTATCAGTGTCTACATCCAAGCTCTCATCCTTCCTTTATTCTTTCAGATGTTGTTTCTTTTTTGGTGAAAATTGTTATAGCTTCCCGGCAGGTATACCATCCTTTACTTCCTTTCTTTATCATCCCCTTCTATTATTTTCAGATCATCCTTATTCCTTACGAAAGGTGAATTATTAGTGCTTTGTACATTTTCGTTTCATGTACTATTCACTTCATGTTCTGTTTTAACATGTTATGTCGTGTCTCCTCTACTAGATCCACCACTGTCTCATCCATTTATTTTGTTTCTTGTTTTATTGACTCATCTCCTTTTTGGCTAGTGTCCCCAATTTCCTCCTTATCATTAGGGGTACTATCTAAAGCTTCAACTGCAATACTCTAGACCCCGTTCCCTTTTTCTTTTTTTGCCTTGTTATCACCTTGATCTTCTAACACTTCAAGTTAGTTAATTGTAACAACCTTATTTTGTGTGAAAATTTTTCTTCTATGGTTCCACACTTATTTCTTACCACTTCTATGGGCATAATTACACCTACTTTAGTCCCCTTCATTAGCCTCTACCACAACAACTTTTCCTTTATCTTGTTGACTATTTTTTGCCTTGCCATCTACCTCCTCTTGTCCTAGATTTTTTTTTCTTGATGTTCCCATCCCTTCCCTTGTCCTCCACATCTAGCTCCTTGTTATATAATTTTAGATTTAGTACAAAGCATTCTTTTTCACTATGACCCTACAACTTATAGGTATGATAGTACTTCGGCACATAATTATATATAATGCTATTTCACTCCTCCGTCACCTCACCGTTCCACTTTCTAACTCCAATATTTATATGAGTACGAACATCTCTCTTTAAATCAACTTCTACTTTTACCCTAGCACCGCTAGGCCTTGTCTTGTTCAATGTTGCCATATCTACCTAGAATGGTTTTCGGCTGCTTTCGCCAAAGAAAAAATCACTACCTTGTCAAAAAAGTTTGGAGAAGAATAGGAAAAGAGATACATGTGACTGCAATTGAAGTTTCTCATCTGGATCGAACATAGGATCCTACTTTAGGGTTCTCATAGAATATAACCATTATTTGTCAGTGATATAAAATTAAGGTTTTGATAACAAAGTGACATAGTCTTCTAGTATTGTTGTTCATATCAGAACATATTTTATTACTGAACAATTATATATGAACATCACCTTTGAGTTCACACTATTTGGGGATTAGCTTTCGAAGCTCCTTTATGTCCAGCCAACCATACAAAAAATTTTCTATCACAACATATTATAAATCTTCATGAATAATCATTTGTTCTACTTCTTCTTCCTCCCAAATAATCTGTCATTTTTCGTGTAAATAGGCAATCTGCTTCATTAGCACTGGCTTTTGTTTCAAATTGTTGGGTTTAACACATTCGCGTAAGTTGGGACAGAAAAATTGGTCACAGGTGTTAGACCAACCTGCAGACGTGGTAGAGGCTGGCCAACGACTGTCGTAGCCATTTTTCCAGTAGTCAAAGTATCTATTAAGGTTAGGGTTAGGAGCATTATTTGATACGTTGCTTGCTAATACTCCAACATAACAAATGAAAAAATTTCACTACATAGTATTAACTATAAGCCAAAACAGAGTAATATTTTATTAAAACACTAGTTAAAATTGATAGAAATAGGGAATGAATTCAAATTTTAATAAAATTTGAAATACTCATTTAACATAGAAACTTAATTATTTTGAAATAAAAAGACCATTTATGTGTCTAACAATTTTCGAGGAAATGAAAAGCTCACTTAATTAAACACAATTTTTGGCGAATCAATGTTGTGAATTTTTATTAATATTGGTAATTATGTAAATCTATATTTTATATATGTCAAGAAAGATATATGTTCAAAAAAAAATATTAACAAAATTTCCTTGAAATAATTTCAAGAATTATTTTTTTGATTTTTAAAATAACTATTCCAAATTATTTGTATTGAAGAAGCTTAAAAATTAATTAAACTGTGGAGGATCAAAATCATCTCAGATTTTGCTGGCAGATTGATGAATTTGAAGGCAGCGTTGTGGCAATTTCTACAAATGGATTTTTAATTTCGATCTTAATTAGGTATTGGGAATGGATAGTCAATTAAGGGAATGGATGGATGGGTTAGTCAATTGAGAAAATAAATTCGAATCGGATAAATGTCTAGGATGATGCCACTATGTTTCTCCATTTAGGTAAGTATTATGCACAATAAAAAATATTAACAGAATAGCATCTACATATGTGAAGTATAACAAAGGATGATAGTTCGAAGGTATTTCATTTGTCCTTTTCACGTTTCATATATCAATACATGAAAATGAATAACTTAAAAGATTTTATAATACGATGAGAATATTGCTACTACCAATTTGGATTGCAGTATGATATTCACGTAAATTAGGCATGCTAAACAAGCTTCCAATAGCCCTTAATCTTAATAAATTCATAATTTATATTAGTGCTCAATGAGTCGCTTTAAATTCAGCTCATCTGAAAGAACAAAGACAAGACCATCAATTACTCTTCTTTTCCTTTTCCATGTGCAGAGAAGATATAAATATGTTTCTTACTTCTAAATTATATATCAATTTATTATAACTGAATGATGTTGTAAAGATACAATGTGATACATTATGACATGATACATAATAATCATCCAAATTAAACTTTGTTTAGTAAATCAGAAATGTCCCAATGAAGTATATTCTGTAATTGTCCTAAGGAATTATTTTGCATTAATTTATGTGACATGATTTTGATAAAAATAATTTTTTATAATTAGACGTAATTCAACTTTGTATATTATTTTTACCTAGTATGTTGTGAGATGATTTATCTAAATACATAAAATTTATTTTAGATCATAAATTTCAATAATATTCTTTATTCTCCTTAAATTTATATCTAATCAAACAATATTGCATAAATTCAGACGAATCGAGGATGTTGGAAAAAAATACTACAATATGATATTGGATTAAAATTAAATAAATTATCACAAGCACTATGTCGTGTCAAGCCGCTCCATTGAAAGCGATTTCGACCTGACTTCGGTGCAAATTGCTCTAGCCGGTCGCTCCCTAAGATTCCACAATTCCTCTCAAACACATGCACTCGTGGTTGAAAGTTGGAGGTTGCTCAAAAATCAATTGCCCAAAAATATTCAAGAAGAAGAAAGAAGGATATTTTTTTCTTTTGGTTGGTGTATGGTATAATGTTTACAAAGCCAACTTATATAGAATTTTCAAGTGAAGTAGTTTGCAAAGAAAAAGAATAAACAGATAGTGAATATTAATGGTATTAAAGAACACCATTATATCACATTTATTGAAATACTTTTTTTCTTTTCTTTTGTTTTGAAACATATATTATTCTCCCATGTAACATATTTGATTTTTTCTTTTCTTTATCTTTTGCATTATATTAATTAATATATTTAGTATTAATTCACATAATATTAACTCAACAATCTCCCACGAATGCAAAGATAAAAAGTAAGAATAAATTTTTGGGCAAAAGAAAGGAGCATGCACTTAAGTGTTAATATCTTTTGATTTGAATTAATACGGCGTGAAATAAGAAAACAACTAGTATCCAAAAAGTAAAGTAATCTTGAACTGAATGAATATAAGTTGAGACCCCCATAGCACATACCATATTCTTAATTTTTTAAGCAACCTCCACGATACAAAGTGCTTTTACGGTCATGCACACACACCTTGGGTCTTATGAGTGATCTAGAAAGACGACCTAAATCTTTCATAAAAGGTGATCACACCTTTACACTCACGTAGGTGATTCCATCAAGTCTATCGCAAATAGACCACCTCAAGGTTATAGAATCATTAAGAGCAAAATAAGTTCAACCTTATAATGCTATAGGGATAGAATATGTGGTGTATATTGAGGCCTAATAGCTCCACCACAATACCTCAATCAATGGGCTTTAGCCCCATCCCCCTCAACGTTTTAAGGATCATTTTCCTTGTCAAACCCTTAGTCAATGCTTCAAGGATCATTTTCCTAGTCAAACCCTTAGTCAAAGGATCTGCCAAATTTCTTTTGGACCTTACATATTTAAAGGAAATAACACCCAATTTCTACAACTATTTAACTGCACCATGTCTGATGCGAATATGTATCTTTTTCCATTGTATGCATTATTTTTAGCAATTCCAATTGATGCTTGTGAATCATAATGAAGAGAGACTAGAGAATCTCGTCTTGTCCATGATGGCACATCTACCAACAAATTTTTTAGCCACTCAACTTCTTGTCCTGCCAACTCGAGAGCAATGAATTTAGATTTCATGGTAGATCGTGCTATACAAGTCTATTTCGAAGACTTCAATGAAATAACCCCTACACCAAAAGTGTCATGACCCAAAACCAGGCGTGATGGCACTCGTCTCACCAAGACAAGTCAGCCAACAACACAACTATAACGTTAAAATGCAAAATTATAAAAATAAAAAAAATAAAAGGTCAATTGTGTATGATAAGTCAACTTAATGAAAAAACCCTTAAAACTTGATTGTCACATGCACAAGCTTATAATGTATTACAATAGATTCAAAGGAAACACAAGTATCAAATGATATTGTATCTAGAATAGAACAAAATCATAAATAGGAGTAAGAAGTCAGCTGGGATGGCAAACAACTACCTCTCACAAT
>JAOTQJ010053995.1:0-14247 GCA_025642045.1 Solanum sejunctum
GATCTAATCTCAAATAATAATATAATGAAAGGCTAGTAGAAAGAAACTAGCTCACAAGTCTCAACATCAACATCTGACTTTAGTCTATGAAGCCTCTATCACTATTAG
The DNA here is from genome assembly GCA_025642045.1 of Solanum sejunctum. NCBI lineage: Eukaryota > Viridiplantae > Streptophyta > Magnoliopsida > Solanales > Solanaceae > Solanum > Solanum sejunctum. The sequence continues at coordinate 109 of JAOTQJ010053995.1, forward strand.
GTGGTGTCAATGATAGATCCATGACTACCTCAATCAAAATAAAAGCTAAGTGATTCTAATTCTAAAGCATGATGAAAATAGGTAATGAATCCTCTGAAGTAGGGGAGACTCACCAATCTACTGAACGTCTAAAGATCCTCAATGACGCGCCTGCTGATGACCTTTGTCCTATATATCTACATCATAAAATAATGCAGTCTAAAAGGGGACGTTAGTACTTGGAATGTACTAGTATGTAAAATAGTTGAATGAAACCAAACTAGATAGAATAATATAGAAACAACAATCAACATCAACGATAGTAAAAATCTATATGTCAAATGTCTATCTAAAGCAAGAATAAAGAGTACACAAGTGCCCATTAACCAATCAACTCATCAATCAAATCAAACTCATCTCAGAAGAACTCATCTCATGCTTACTGGGAGTTTCTCTTAATCGACAATAACTATTTATGATCCATGGGTTGTACAACAATCCCACTGATGTTGCCACAGTCACTCCATACTTGCCAGTAAGGAACGAATATTATCCACAAGGAATCTGACTCCACCATCCTATATTATTTCAAGGATGTAAACTCGAGAGGGGGACCATGAGATGTCACAGTTCAATCGTCTACCACACTGGGCCGGCGTAGGTAATGAGTGTAAGTGAGAATCACTCTTACTCATTTCGGTGCTCGATACTCCTCCCAAGACTTAATACTCATAAGACTCCTACTCATTATCTCAAGGATCCTTATGGAGGCACTTATCATCTCAATTGGTCTCATAGAGACAGTCAACATCTCAATTAGTCTCATGGAGACTCTCATCATCTTGTCAACTCAAACTCAAGGTTCCTCTATTATTTCAAGGAATTTAACTCATCTTAGTGAACTCAATTCTCATTTAAGGACTCAAAGACTCAAGTCATTGATTAGAAGAAATCTTTTAGATAGAACATCAAGAACTCAATTAGGAAGACTCATAGGATTATCAAGCTCAAATAACTCAACCTTGTACTCACATCAAGATTTCCCTTAACATACTCAAGTCAAGGCTTTAGACTCTATCCTTAGGTTCATTCATTCATGCTTTCAAAGGTTAACATATATGGTTTATACAATATCTCATGAAAAGTATTCAATTCAAGAAAAATAAGTTTATGATGATCATCAACATGTGAAATTACATGTAATAGATACAATTTTCAAGAAAATAATCAAGAATGTATTTCAAAGACCATATATGGGTACTCATAGATTCTCAACTCATCTATGACCATCTATAGGGAACATGACAGAATAATCTCATGCTTTTGTTTAGTCTTATATACTTGGGATAAAGCTTTTTCAATCACCCGTGAAGAATTCTCCTTAAATTCTTTAATCTCACGTTCTTCTTCCTTTTCTCTCAAACTCTAACTTTCAAGTGTTGTGAAAAGGACTTAAAATAGGGTTTAGACCCTATTTACTCATTAAAATGACCTAAATTGATCATGTTTTATGTTTAGAAGGGGTTGAGAACTGACCGGAATGCCCCTCCAAGTAAAAGAAAAAGTTTCATCCAGAAAATGCCCATTCTGCATCATGGACTGTGCGCGGACATGTGTATTTTTTTTTTAATTTTTATTTTGGAATAAGTTTTCAATTTTCATCAAAAAATTTAAAAAATACAAGTGTTGGTCCGTGTCCCTGGCGCGTCACGCCTTGGGCACGCACCGACTGTGTTTTTCACTAAATTATGAAAAATTATTTTTTGATTCGATTGCTCTAAAATCTGAACAAGACCATTTTCTCTTAATTTTTCATGTAGATTGCATATCTGGTCTCGAACTTGCAAATGGGGCATGGAAAGACGCATTACACACACGTCTCTATTCTAGGGATATTTTGATAATTTTATCGGGTCTTCACCAACACCCATCTTAAAATGATGAAAGTAGCTAGGCTGCTCCAAAAATGGTCTAGTCCGACACATCTACTATAAAAAATGCACTTCCTACTTGTAGGGTTTCCTAAATCCCTCTTCTCAGGTTTTCTTGTCCTTTGAAGTATATTGTCGTCATGGGTGAACTCCGCCTTCTTATTTCTTCTTTTTTGGGTGTGTGACCTTATTACTCCCTGCATCTATTTCATAGATCCTTTCTCAACTGTAAAAAGTAAATAACCTCAGCTTTCATCCCATTTTTTGACCTATAATCATCCTTTTTGTCTTGTTAGTTGTGTTCTCAAGTATCATGTGGTGTATCATCTTTTACTAATGGATCTCACATCTGGCTAAGTTCTTCACTTGGTAAGCTTTAATAATCATTCTTTTCTTTTTATTGAAACTCTTGTAATTTAGCACTATAATTTTGCAGGTGGTGTCGTAGTAAAGTGCATGGATAGCTTCATACCACCACTTCTAACAAGTGATGAGTTTCTTCTAGGTGCACGAACTTCTCTCTTTTGACCCACCATTTTGCTGAGTTCATTTGTTAGCTGATGTGTATTGGGCTAGATGGTTGTTCACTATTTTGTTATTTGTATTTGCTTTGTAATATGTCCTTGTGGACAAACTAGTGTTATCATTTTCCTTATCCCTTATCCCTTGCTGGAGATACTCTTAAATATGAACTTTGACTTTTTTTTGTTGTTAATGATCCATTTGGCTTCACGATACATGCTTTCAAAATTATTATTTGACATGCTTCCTCTATGTGTAGCTCTATTAGACAAATAGTCAACTAATTTATTCTCTTCCCTTAGTATATGCTAGAACTCATGTCTTCTTATTTGCATGCATTCCTTTATTGCTTGCATCATATCTACTAGGAATGACTCTAAAATATGTCCTGTTAGTAATAAAAAATTTTAGAAACACATGGACCAGTGTTTCTCGGACAGTTTTCTCACAACACCAACACTTAGAGGTTCTTCCACTCTCCAATTTCTTCTAAAATTCTCATCAATTGGGATTTTTTATTTTCATAATATCCACATTAATAAAATTATCTTAAATGGAACATACTTAGTCCAAATTCATTTATAGATTCGATTCTTTTCACCTCTATGTCAGATGTAATGCTAAGCTGACTTTATCTAAAATAATCCATTCATCTCTAATATCCAGCATGGTTCATCTGTCTCACAATTTAATTTTGGAGGCTTTATATTATTAATAATATAAAAAGCTACCTTTTATGGAAGAATTTTCTATATTTGTTGCCCATTTTATTTAGCATTTCTTACCAACTATTTCTCCTTTGCCAGATTATCCTGTACTGTACTGTCTTCCCCAGTGTTGTATAAATCACCAAGACTTGTTGAGTTGTCATACCACACAGATGCATTTCCTTTCCTTAGATGCCACAGTATTTGATGTTTAATTAAATCGCTTCCAAGTAGCATCTCTTTGCCAAACTTGAGATCCTCCACATCCTTGCTTCCACATAATTTCATTACAATTACTCTTTTTGGAATATTTATTCTGCATAAAGTTGCTCCATATTGATTCTTTAGCCCAAAAATTTTACCATACTTTACAAAAAATAGCTATAAAAATATCATGAATCAGCCTAAAACCAAGCCCTCCTTTGATTTCTGGAGGCATAATGTAATGATCCGATTAGAGGTAGCAAACATTTTTAAAAAACTTAAATTACATGCACTACATCTTGTCTCAGTTATGCATAGTATGGTTACTTGTCCAGTTGAAAAAGAATATAAAAGAATAAAGCACTACAGATTGTCTTTCAATTATTCAAATGACACACTACGATTTGTCAACACCCTCTTTCCCTTTAAATACCCTAATTTCAATACCACGACACTAAGCAGAAAGAAATTTAGGGTAGCATAGATAGAGGAGAATTTCGTGGCCAGTGACTATATAAATATCATTTGTGTGGTTCTGAAATTGAGGTAGGTTTGACTATACTTCTTTGAGATTGGGACTGAGTTATTAAATATGCGTATGTTATAATTTAGGAAATCGAATCATATCATGAGCTGAAAATTTTCCTATAATAACTGTGTGAAAAACTTTAATTATATATGTTATTATTTTCGAAAGCATGAAAAACCCTAAACTAATTGTTAAATTGTTAATTAGTGCTAGTTATGAAAGAATTATTTTGCAGCATGTTAATAAATAAAGGGGATCCTAAAATAAAGTACCTGAGAACAAACTAAATTGAAAATAAAATAAAAATTAGAAGAAAATTTATATGCCAACGCTAGGCATATATATATTCAGGCAACAAACTACTCAAATTAGTCTAACCCAATTGGACATACAATGAAGATACCTCAATGAGATGAATAAAATTGGCAGAACTTATTAAGTGATAACATATGGTTATACAAAATCATAAAGTAATATTGGAGAAACTGAGAATAATTATATCACAATAATAATATAACTTTATATTTAACTAAGTAAGTAGAGGAGGAAGAGAATGTGAAAGAGCAAAATAGATATTGTAATATTGTCTACAATTTCATAAGAAGAAAGCTTTTTTATAGGCCAATGAAGAAGTCCTTCAAGTGAGTGACAAGGACACTTATCTTCTTGCATGAAACTACTAATGAAAAGTGTTTATTCTTGCCAAGAGCCAAACAAAACATGACATGTTAGTGCCAATTTATCAATTATCCAAGATATTTATAAGACTTTTCAAATATACCTATAAATAGATACAGCTATAAATGAATACACATATAAATAAGATTTTGTTAAATATAATTCTAAATAATCTTTTCAATAATAATTCTTATAAAATATTGTTAATTGACTTAGTCATAGGTGGAGATTATTTTTTAAATATTTATTTTATGCATTTTGTGTTGCCTTTCATGCATAAATTAATGTTGCAACCTTAACTTATAATATATAGAGTAATAAATATTAATATAATATTCATTAAGTTGTTTGCTTTGATTTCCTTTTATTCTTTTACTTTTGATTCATTTTGGCTCCAAATTTCTTCATTTTTGTATCAATTTAATTCTACAATTTAATTGCACTATCTAGCACAACTCAAAATATTTATAATTGGGAAGGATAAATAAAAGTATTAAATATAAAAAAAATAATGACCAAAAATATGTACTTTTAGCATAACATTGGGCATAATATTGAGAATTAAGAGTAAATTGGGAAATAATAATTTTTAAAATATGGTGAAGAATTTTAAAGAGGACAATATCCCAAAATGTATAAAAGAAGGTGAATATATAATTGCCAACTTGAAAAACTTTAATAATTATTGTATTTATTGAGAGAAATATTACTTCCATGATTGTGTCTTGATTACATACATCCATATACTACATGTCATCATATTTTGAAAAGTTGTAGATGGTGATTCGTATCATGAGTCCTTGACCACAAGTTCGTAGGAAGCAAGATAATTTATACATTGTGATTCGTATCATAAGTCCTTGACGACGATCCCTTAGGTGTCAAGGTAGTTGATACATTATCATGCTTATCATGAGTCTTTGACCATGCTTACTTAGGTGGCAAGGTAGTTTATACATTTGGATTATTATCATGAGTCCTTGACCACAAGTTAGGTGGCAAGTTAGTTGATATATTGATATTGTCTACGATAGGTTGTGCCACAGTCTTGATTCCACCTTGCATTGCATTGCATATCATATCATTGTATTACTTGTGGTCATTTTGTATTAGTTTAATTGAGATTATATTTTTACTTTATTCACGATATTCTATATAAATTAACGACACCGATGCAAGACTAATTTTCTTGTTGCAAGTGGAAGCATTCCTAAATTGTTTCATGGATTATTCAATTTATGATTCCCAGTCAATTATACTTTCTGGGTACATATTATGTGTACTCACCCATACTTCTTTCTCCCTCGTAGATTCTTATCAAGAATATCCACGTGGTAGTTAATTTGCTTATGCAGTCGGTTCATACCAGATTTAAAAGTGAGACTCAGAGCTTTGAGTTACTATTGGATTCTTTCTTAGTTATTAAGTCTTTATCTCTATTCGAAGACTGAGATGTACTTATTTCACCAGTAATTATATATTTAGATGCTTTTTACACTCATGACATCAAGTTCTGGATTATGATTTTAAGGGTGATTTAGTATACTATGTAATGACATTTACCTATTAGGGTTTCTCCTTTAATTGTAATTTATCCTTGGGTTTGAAATTAAGTTAGCTTTTAGTCATGACTTCATTTTGGGTTGTGACAAGTTTGGTATCAGAGCTCTAGATTCACCAGTCTCATGAGTTAAATAGCAAGGTGTCTAGTAGAGTCTCGCGGATCGGTATGTAGACGTCCATATCTATCTTCGAGAGTCTATAGGATACCTATTAGGAAAAATCCTCTATTATTGATTCCTTTCGTGTCATTTGTTCATATTCAAGTTTTATATGCCTCTAATCCATTCTTTCTGTGTAGATGCCAAGGACTAGAGTTAGAGATACCGAGGATAAGTCTTTACCTACTATCCAAACCCCAGACAAAGGGCGAGACAAAGGTCGTGACAGAGCTAGAAGTCGAGGCCGGGCTAGAGGAGCAGCACCAACCTAAGGTCAGACCAAAGGGGCTTAACTTAAACCCATAGTTGATCTAATTTATGAGCAACAGGCTGAGGATCTAGTTCAGTGTCCTGCAACCTCATAGGGTACACTAATATTATAGGAGCTATTGACTTGGTTGTTGGGAAGGTTGTAGGGTACCCCTGCTAATAGTGATCTTCTAGATACTCCAGTCCCTACTATACCTAGTGGTCCTTCACAGCTAGCTCAGGGACCTAATATAGGATTCTATACCCTGAGTATATATTCTATACCTTATTGTACCTCTAAGATTTTCAGCCCCACTAGTTTCTGCCAGTTTTATTTCCTTATTTGAGCATAAAAGCTTTGAAAGATTTGTGAGGTTGGCTCCTTCCAAATTTAATGGTACAACTGGAGATAGGGCATATGACTTTCTGATACAGTGTCAAGATCGACTATTTTATTTAGGAATTCTAGAGGCTCACAAAGTAGCTTATACATCTATCAGTTCATAAGCATGGCCAAAGAGTGTTGGAGGTTGGTTATGGCCCGAAGTCCTGTCAATACTCCAACAATGAGTTGAGAGCAGTTTATTAAGATCTTTATTGAGAGATTCGTACCCTATAGTCTTCATGATAGGCATCATGATGAATTCGATATATTGGAGTAGGGTTCTATGACTCTGTCCCAATATGAATCATGATTCCACAAGTTGTCCTGCTATGCCATGTCTAGTATTTTGACAGAGTTTGAGCGAATTTGCCAATTCATAAAGTGGTTGGCAAGCTATCTCCAAGAGGTCACCGCCTTCCTTGTGTTATTTGGTGGTTCCTTTCAGAATATTATTGATCATGCTAGGATGATAGTGGGCATCAGGCATGCACAACAGGGTGATAGTAGGAGATCCTACCATCAGGGTCAGTTTGGAAGTCATACACCCGGAGATAGAAATACTCAAAGACAGCACGCCCAAGTTTATCAGGAAAGACTAGTTCATGCAGCCATTCCTGGTGCAGATAGTATTGGTAGGCCCAGAGGTTGTTACATATATGATGGGTTTGGTTATAAGGCCCAAGATTGCCCTAAGCGTGCTCTTGCTTCTTTTTCACCGTGGGCACAAACAACTCACTCTATATCAGCTTCAAAAATTAGAGGTGCTTCATAGAGTGTGAGAGGTGGTACTAGAGGTATCGAGGGAGGGGGGAACTCGAGGCGGCACTTGTGGTAGAGAACAAGCTAGTGGTGAATGTTGAGTATGCTATGTCATTCTAGTTCGAACTGAGGCACAAGACTTTGATGCTGTGATCATAGATATTGTTCTAGTTTGTCATCATTCTGCTTTAGTATTGTTTAACCCTAGATCTACCTATTTATGTGTATCAACTTATTTTACTAATAATATTTATGGTTTATGTGAGCCTCTTGATGTGCCTATTCGTGTTTCGACTTCAATAGGTGAATCCTTAGTGGTGGATCAGGTATATTGGGATTGTATAGTGGTAATATTAAGAAGGAGACCCAGGCCAATTTGATCCTCCTAGACATGATAGACATTGATGTTATTTTGGCAATAGATTGGTTTTCCTCTTATCATGCAATCGTTGATTATTATGCTAAGACTGTGACCCTAGCATATCCGAGTTTACCTAAGTTAGCATGGATAGACACTTTTAGCACTTATCCTAAGGGGCGATTTCTTATGTTCATGCTTAACACATGATAGAGCATGGGTGTTTATCTTATTTGGCTCACATATGGGATATTTCTATGGAGCCACCTTCTTTAGAAACCATGACGGTAGTAAAGGAGTTCATAAATATGTTTCCTATCAACTTACCTGCTATTCCCCCAGAATGTGATATTGAATTTATTATTGATATGGAAGCAAGCTATAAGTCTTTATCTATTTCCACTTATCAGATATCTCCTACAGAGTTAAAGAAGTTGAAGGAAAAATTGGAATATTTGTTAAAGAAAGGGTTCATTCAGCCTAGTGTGTCGCCTTGGGATGCACCGATGTTGTTCGTAAGGAAAAGGATAGTACTATAAGAATGTTATTGACTATCGTTAGTTGAACAAAGTGACTATCAAGAATAAGTATCATTTACCTAAAATTAATGACTTGCTTGAACAGCTTTAGGATGCCTCAGAGTTCTCCAAAATTGATTTGAGGTTGGGGTATCATCAATTGAGAGTTTGGGAGTCAGACATCCTAAAGACTGCTTTTAGAACTCGGAATGGGCACTATGAGTTTGTAGCTATGTCATTTGGGTTGACTAATGTCCCCACCACTTTTATGAAATTAATGAATCGAGTGTTTAAACAGTATTTGGATCATTTGTGATTGTGTTCATCGATGATATCCTAGTATACTCTAAGACTGAGGCAGACCTTGTTTGTCACTAGCGAACCATGCTCCAAAGGTTGTGTGAAGAGAAACATTATTTGATGTTCTCTAGGTGTTAATTTTGGCTTGAGTATGCAGCTTTCTTAGGTCATATGGTGACTAAGGATGGCATTATGGTTAAACCAGCCAAGATTGTAGCAGTCCGTGATTAGGTGAGACGTACCTTAATAATTGAAATTCTTAGTTTTCTTAGACTAGTAGGCTATTACCGTTGATTCGTTCAAGGCTTCTCCTCTATCACAGCCCCTATGACCAGGCTTACTTAGAAAGAAGTAACATTTTCATAAACTGATGAGTGTGAGGCAAGCTTCCAAAAGCTTAAGAAAATATTGACATCAGCTCCTATCCTAGCCTTACCTGAAGTGGGCATGCCATTCGTGGTCTATTGTGACACTTTTGGTGTAGGATTAGGTGGAGTGTTGATGCAAACAAGGAGAGTTATAGCCAATGCTTCATATCAATTGAAGGTTCATGAGAGAGACTACCCTACCCATGATCTTGAGTTGGCTGCAATAGTATTCATGTTGATATTGTGGTGGCACTATCTTTATGGGGTGTATTATGAGATCTACATTGATCATCATAGCCTTAAGTATATTTTCTCTCAGACTAATTTGAACATGAAATAGCATAGGTGGTTGGAGTTGCTGAAAGACTATGATATCTTTATTCTTTTATCACCTTGGAACGGCTAACATAGTGGCTAATACTTTAAGCTAGAAGGCTTCTAGTATAGGTAGTTTAGCATTTCTGCTTTATCAGGTTGACTGTTTCTCCTTGGGGTGCTCTTGTCCTATTCATGTGAAAGAAAGATGGGTCTATCAGAATCTGTATCAATTATAGGTAACTGAAAAAGGTCATGATAAAGAATAAGTATCCTCTCCCCAGGATAGATGATCTATTTGACCAACTTTAGGGTGCCTTGATTCTCAAAAATAGACCTTAGATCTGGTTACCATCAGTTGAAAGTAAGGGAATGTGATATTCCAAAGAGAGCCTTTAGAACTTGATATGGCTATTTTGAGTTCTTGTTCATGTCCTTCGAATTGACGAATGCACCTGCAACCATTATGAACTTGATGAATAAGGTGTTCAAATAATATCTTGATATGTTTATGGTCATGTTAATCGATGACATTTTGGTATATTCAAGAGATGAGCAGGACCATGCCAATCACCTCAGAATTATCCTTCGGACTCTTAAGGATCATGAGTTGTATGCAAAGTTATCGAACGTGAGTTTTGGCTCAAGTAAGTGACTTTCCTAGGAGAGGTTGTTTCAGGTGATACTATTCGAGTGGATGCCCAAAAGAATGAAGCGGCTAAGAACTAGCCCAGACTGACCTCTCTAACTAACATAAGAAGTTTCTTGGGGTTGGCAGTCTATTACTGCAGATTTGTTGACGAATTTTCTTCCTATCCTCACCATTGACCAGATTGACTTAGAATAAGGTCAAGTTTCAGTGGTCTGATGAATGTGAGAAGAGTTTTCAAGAGTTAAAGACTATAGTGTCTATTGAACCAGCTTTAACCTCACTTGATGGGATAAAAGACGTTGTGAGGCATCAAGAGTTGGATTAGGTTGTGTGCTGATGTAGAGAGAGAAAGTGATAGTTTATGCTTCCAGACAACTTAAGGTTCATGAGAGGAACTATTCGACCCATGAACTTGAGTTGGCAGTGGTGGTATTTGTACTTAAAATCTAGTGTCATTACTTGTATGGAGTACATGTCAATGTGTTCACTGACCACATGAGCTAGTAGTATGTCTTCAGTCAGAAAGAGCTCAACCTGCGATAATGGAGATGGTTGGACTTGTTCAAGGATAAATACATGAGCATTCTCTACCACCCAAGTAAAGCTAACATTGTTGTTGACGCTCTTAGTAGTTGTCAATAGGTAGTACGACCTATGTTGAGGAAGGAAAGAATGAGTTAGCTAAATAAGTGCATTGATTGGCTCAACTCTGAGTTTAGCTTGAGAAGAATTATGAGGGAGGAGTTAATATTCAGAACAGGTTTGCTTCATCTTTGGTAGAAGAGATAAAAGAAAAGTAATACTAAGATTCTATCATATTTCAATTGAAGGAGGCTATCCATAAACAGAAAGTGATAGTCTTCTCCAAAAGGGGGAGATGGAGTGTTGAGATACTAGAGTAGATTATACGTTGATGATGTTCAAGAAATAATTATGGTAGAAGCCCATAGCTCTAGATATTCCATTTATCTTTTCTCAACCAAAATGTACCACGACTTGAGAAAAGTCTATTTGTCGAGTGAAATAAAGAAGGATATTGTTGAGTTTGTTTCAAACTACCCAAATTGCCAACAAGTTAAAATTGAGCATCAAAGGCCATGTGGATTGGCACAGACCTTTGAGATTCCTAAATAAAAGTGAGAGATGATCAATATAAACTTCATTATTGATATATCGAGGTATCGAAATCAACATGATTTGATACCAGTGATTGTTGATAGGATGGCCAAATCAGCTTACTTCTTAGCAGTTAAGACAACTAACACTGTAGAGGAGTATGTCAAGTTGTATATCCAAAAGATTTTTAGGTTGTATGGAGTTCCTTTGTCCATTATCTCGGATAGAGAAGTTTAATTCACCTCCAAATTTTGGAGATCCTTCTAGAAGGGATTAGGTACTAAAGTGACTCTGAGTACAACCTTTCATCCTCAGACGGATGGCCAAGCAGAGCGCAAAATTCAAATATTAGAGGATATGTTGAGAGCCTGTATCCTTGACTTCAAAGGAAATTAGGATGATCACTTACCATTGATTGAATTTGTATATAACAATAGTTATCATGCAAGCATTTAAATGGCTCCCTATAAAGCTTTGTATGGGAGGAGATATAATTAGGTGTTTTAAGGTTAGAGAAGCTAAATTGATTGACCTGGTCTTATCCATTAGTCAATGGAGAAGGTAAAGTTCATTAAAGAAAGGTTGAAGACTGTATAGAGTCACAAGAAATTGTACACCAATGTGAGGAGATGAGACTTAGAGTTCGAGGTGAATGATTGGGTGTATTTGAAAGTATCACCTATAAAGGGTGTTATGAGATTTGAAAAGATGGGGAAATTATCCTCACTGCATTGGTCCTTATCAGATCGTGAAAAGTATTGGGAAGGTTATTTATTAGTTATTATGAGTTAAATGCAATACATCCACTATTCTATGTCTCGATGTTGTAGAAATGCTTGAGAGATCCTACCTTGGTGATCTTTGTTGAGGGCATTGGATTAAATGATAGCTTGTCTTGCAAAGAGATTCTGCTCTAAATCCTTGATTGTCATATTCGTAAGTTGAAAACCAAAAGGATTGGCTTAGTCAAGGTCCCAAGGAGAAATCAATTTATTAAAAAAGCCACAAGGGAAGCTGAGGAAGAGATGAGAGCTAAGTATCCCCATTTATTTGTTCTTGATGATGAGAATGTTGAAGGTAATGTTCTTACCCTTGACTTGAATTGAGTTTTTCTATTCTTGAGTTGATTTATTTGCTCTCTAGTTTGAGTAAAGATTTTTGAGATTGATGAGGAGTTAAGAGTTTGACTGATTGAGTGAGTATTGAGATGAGTCTTGAGTATATTCGTGCCTTGATGTCTACCTTTACTCATCATTCGAGGAAGAATAATTTCAAGGGGGAGATGACGTAACGCCTAGTGAAATTACCAAAATACCCCTAGAGGAGAGGTGTACGTATAATGTATCTTCCCATGTTTTGATGGCAAATTCGAGGTTGGATATGCTATTAACATAAAATAATTAAGTGGAAAAGTAGTCTCAGTTGATTTTTAGAGCAACCAGATCAAAAGAAAATTTGCTGATGCCAAAATGAATTCTAGTGAAGGTGCACAGGTGTGCGGTACCTGCAATGAACCAACACTTAGTTTTTCTAAGGGATTAGAAAACTCATTAGAAGAATTTTCAGTGAAAAACATCAAAATTGTGCCAAGTCCGCATTGCGGACCCTTATAGTTGAGGTGAAATGTTTTTTGATTTTTCGTGAGGGGCATTTCAGACTTTTTCAAACCATCCTGAACTCAAAACATGATCTAAATAGGTCATTTTGAGTGTAAAAAGGATTTTAAACCACATTCTTAGGCCATTCTATGTTCTTGAAAAAGACTAGGGCCACAGAGAAGAGAAAAGGAGCATAAATTTGAGGAGTTTGAGGAAAGTTCTTAAGGATTGATTGCCAAAAGCTTCACAATACGTATGTAAGGCTAAACCAAAATATGAGATTATTCTCCCATGTGCCCCTGCTGATGATAATATAGGAGTTAAGAGTCTACTAAGTCTACATACACGATTCTTGATTATTTTCTTGAAAACTATACCTATTATATGTATTTTCACATGTTGATGATCATCACATACTTGATTTCCTAAATTATATACTTTTAATGAGTTATCGAATAACCATATGAGTTATTTTGTGAAAGTATGCATGAATAAACCTAGGGATGGAGTCTAGAGCGTTGACTTGAGTATGTCGATAGAAAGTGTGATATGAGTTTGAGGTTAAGATAATTGAGATTGATAATCTTATGAGTATTCATAATTGAATTTTGGAGTCTTGTCTAAAGGGCTTCTTCTTAATGATGATCTGAGTCCTTCGATTTCTAATTGAGCACTGAGTTAATGAGTAAATTGAGATGTTTGGTCTAAGGGCCCCATTGAATTGAGTTGATGAGATGATGAGAGTCTCCATGAGACTAATTGAGTTGATGGGTGCCTCCATGAGTGTATTTGAGATGATCTGATTAAGATAAGGAGGAATCTTATGAGCATTGAGTCTTAGGAGGAGTATCAAGAACCGAAATGAGTAAGAGTAAATTCAACTCGCGCTTATTATTAACCACGTCTCCAAGCATAGTGAGGATTAAAATCGTTACATTGAGGTTCCCTCTTGAGTTAAAGTCCCTGAAAGCATTAGAGGACTTGTTGAGGCTGGATCCCTAATGGATTCGATTCGTTCATTACCTGGCAAATACGGAACCGCTATGGCAACATCTGCGAGATTATTATACAATCATTAGTTCATAAGTAATTATTGTCAGATAAGAAAAACTCCCAGAAAGTTCCCATCTTGAGTACTCTGAGTTGAGTTGAGTTGAGTTGAGTGGATTGATAAGGTTTGATTGGTTGAAGAGTCACTTGTCTACTCTTTATTCTTGCTTTAGATAGACATTTGACATTCTGATTGAGTA
>JAOTQJ010054026.1:0-14244 GCA_025642045.1 Solanum sejunctum
GTGTTGCCTATATATATATGACCATGTATCTTGTACAAGATTATCCATCCATACTTAGAAAAATTGAGCAAAAAAAAAATTTAGAACAAGCTGCAAGCTCTCGGGTTTGCTACAGTAGTCCAATAAAAAATTTGATTTTTTCATGTTTTTGATTATTTGATTCTTCAAGCTCGGTATATTGAAGCCCCTAAGTTGCGTGTAGGCGTTGGTTGGTCAAGAAAATGCGTAGTTTAGCGGCTACGAAGGTTTTGGGTGTAGTAAAAGATTGCAAGGTATGTTAATTTTTATCTTTGTTTATGCTAATTAAAGGTTGTGAAGGTGTTACGAATGTGTTAAAATGAAGGTAAAACGCAAAAATAGGATTGGTTGTTAATGGAATTACGAATTTCAAATTTGTGGTTGAATTGGGAACAAAAGTTGCATATAGTTATATATTGAATTGTTGTCATGTATTTGTGTTTATTTATCATGAAAATAGTCTTTATGGGGTTAGAAAATGACTCAAATGATTTTATGAACGTTAGCTTAAATTGGAGTCCCGTCGAGGGTATAATGTTATATTTAAGCATTGGGGGTTTCCGTTGGGTGTTGCGATTATGTACTGTGGTTTTTGGAGAATATCGGAAGGCTTAAATGCGATAGATATGAGTTTGATTCACTGCTACCCTGTTTTGCTAATTACGTCGCAATAGCGTTTTGTGGCGTTTTGAGGTTGTGGTGGTATTTGAAAAGGTTTATTGATATTATGGAATGTTGTCGTTGTTGCTGACTGATTATTTGAGACGAGTTGAATTCTTGGGGTGGTGTATTTTAAGGGAAAATGTTGTCAGAATTTTTATAAAATTAGATCAAAAAAGTTAGGAATAAAAGCACGATATAGATATTAATCGTTGGCGTTATTGTAATTGCGTAGACGTTGAACGTCCGGAAGTCTAAGTTTGGATTGACTTTACGTTGGAGCTCGTTGGCTAATGAAATTGAGGTATGTAAATATTTCCTACCCTTTGACATGGATTAGTCAGCTTAATCAACGTTTTACGTTTGAAAAATCCCTTTTTTTTACAGTTTGGGTCTGAAAATAATCTATGTTCATTGTTGTCCAATCTTCCGATAAATTTACTAATCTTAAATTTTTGAGTTTGGAAACTATGAATAGTGTTTGTTTGACCGGAATTAGAGAGTTGGAAAGCTATATGTTCAATTTGTTCCGAAATTCCCTCTAAATGTGATTTTGAGCAATTTTGGCAAAATCTCATAAAATCCATGATTTGGAATTAGCTATAGTGATACACGCTTTAAAAATTTGGACATATTATTTATATAGTGTTCATGTCGATATTTTCACTAATCACAAGAGTCTCCAATATCTATTTAAGCAGAAGGAGCTAAACCTGCGGCAGCGGCGGTGGTTAGAATTACTGAAGGACTATGATATTTATATTTTCTACCATCCAGGAAAAGCCAATGTCATGGCAGATGCGCTTAGTCGCAAGTCCATGGGCAGTTTAGCTAATTCAACCTTAGAGAAAAAAGAGGTAATCTGAGAGATCCAATAGTTAGCTAGTCTAGGAGTTCTAGTGGTGGATTTGGGTAACACAGAAGTCACTGTCCGAGGCATAGCCAAATCTTCTATTGTAGGTGAGATTAAGCAGAGGCAATATGAAGATCCTAATCTAGTTCGATACAGGGATACAACTCGGGAGTAGGATCTTATTGTTCAGAGGTAGATTATGTGTACCAAATGTTGCAGGGTTACGGCAGTAGGTTTTGGGCGAAGCACACCATGCCCGTTATTCTATTCACCCTAGGTCAACAATGATGTATCTTGATCTCACGCGCTTGTATTGGTGGGATGGTATGAAACGTGATATAGCAGAGTTTGTTGCCCAATGCCTGAATTGTCAACAAGTGAAGGCAGAACACCAGAGGCCTGGAGGGTTGCTGCAGGAAATGGAGATTCCGACGTGGAAGTGGGAGATCATTAATATGGATTTTATTACAGGCTTGCCTCGCACTCCACGAAGTTATGACTCTATTTGGGTTATTGTTGACAAATTGACAAAATCAGCTCATTTTCTTCCAGTTTGGATTACCTACTCGGCTGAAGACTAAGCCAGATTATATATCTGATAGAGGTGCCTAGTTCACAGCCAATTTCTGGCGATCACTTCAGGCAGGTTTTGGTACGCAGGTAAGTCTTAGCATAGCATTCCACCCCTAGTCCGATAGTGAAGCCGAGCATATTATTCGAATGGAAGAAGACATGTTATGGGCCTGCGTGATGGATTTCCATGGTATCTGGGATGAACACTTGCCGTTGATCGAATTTGCATATAATAATAGTTATCATTCAAGCATTCAGATGACACCGTATGAAGCATTGTATGGTAGGAAGTGTCGATCGCCGATCGGATGGTTCGAAGTCGGTGAAATAGAGTTGATTGGACCAGACATGATCCAGCAGGAGGTGGACAAGGTGAAATTAATCCGAGAGCAGTTGTTAGCAGCTCAGAGTCGACAAAAGTCTTATGCCGATAATCGTCATCGCCCGTTAGAATTTCGAGTTGGAGACTGGGTATTTCTAAAAATATCACCTATGAAAGGCGTGATGAGATTCGGTAAGAAAGGGAAGCTGAGCCCAATGTACATTGGTCCGTACCAGATCATCTATAGAATGGGCAAGGTTGCCTATGAGTTAGAACTGCCAGCAGATTTGAATGGAGTTCACCCAGTATTCCATGTTTCCATTCTTCGTAAATGTATTGGTGATCCTTCCAAAATTTTTCCTGTAGATGATATCCAGGTTACGGAGGAATTGACTTTTGAGGAACAATCTATTGCTATATTACACCGGCAAGTTAGGAGACTTCGTAACAAGGATGTGGCCTCAATCAAAGTGTTATGGCGAAATAATAACAGGAAAGAATTGACTTGGGAAGTGGAGGAGCAAATGAAGAAAAAGTATCCTCATTTATTCCCTGTATCTTCAGGTGAGTTATTCTCCTCATTGAGCATGATGTATGTTAATTAAGTTGTATATTGACAAAATGTGGTAACACAGATATAACTTGCATGGTTAGATTAACATTCGAGGATGAATGTTCTTCAGGGGGGGAGGATGTTAGGACCCTTAACTTAACTTGAACCCCAAAAGTCCTTCATTGGTTCAATTTAATAAAGTTTGGGACTGAATGCAACATTTCTTCTAAGTTTGGTCCTGAAGGATAATTTGAGGTGAGGTCAAGGTGTATGTGCAAGCTCTTGATTGGTCCAAGTGGTATATGTGTTGCCTATATATATATATATATATGACCAGGTATCTTGTACAAGATTATCAATCCATACTTAGAAAAATTGAGCAAAAACAAAATTTAGAACAAGCTGCAAGCTCTCGGGTTTGCTACAGTACTCCAACAAAAAATTTTATTTTTTCGTGTTTTTGATTATTTGATGCTTTAAGCTCAGTATATTGAAGCCCCTAAGTAGCGTGGTGGCGTTGGTTGGTCAAGAAAACGCGTAGTTTAGCGGCTACGAAGGTTTTGGGTGTAGTAAAGGATTGCAAGATATGTTAATTTTTATCTTTGTTTATGCTAATTAAAGGTTGTGAAGGTCTTAGGAATGTGTTAAAATGAAGGTAAAACGCAAAAATAGGATTGGTTGTTAATGGAATTATGAATTTTGAATTAGTCGTCAAATTGATAACAAAAGTTGCATATAGTTATATAATGGATTGTTGTCATGCATTTGTGTTTCTTTGTCATGAAAATAGTCTTTATGGGGTGAAATGTTACGTTTAAGCGTTGGGGGTTTCCGTTGGGTGTTGGGGTGATATATTGTGTTTTTTGGAGAATATCAGAAGTCTTGAATATGATAGATATGAGTTTGATTCACTGCTGCCCCGTTTTGCTAATTAAGTCCAATAGCATTTTGATGCATTTTGATGTTGTGGTGGTATTTCAAAAGGTATATTGATGTTACAGAATGTTGTTGTTGTTGTTGACTTATTATTTGAGCGAGTTGAATTCTCGAGGCGGTGTATTTTAAGGGGAAATACTGCCGAAATTTTTATAAAATTAGATCGAAAAAGATAGGAGTAAAGGCACGATATAGATATTAATCAATGGCGTTATTGTAATTGCGTAGACGTTGAATGTCCAGAAGTCTAAGTTTTGATTGACTTTACGTTAGAGCTAGTTAGCGAACGAAATTGAGGTATGTAAATATTTCCTACCTTTTGGCATGAATTAGTAAGCTTATTCAACGTTGCACGTTTGAAAAATCCCTTTCTTTTATTGTTTGGGTTTGAAAATAATCAATGTTCATTTTTGGCCAATCTTCCGATAAATTTACTGCATCTTAAATTTTTGAGTTTGGAACCCATGAATAGTGTTTGTTTGACCGGAATTAGAGAGTTGGAAAGCTATAAGTTCAATTTATTCTGAATTTCCCTCTGAATGTGATTTTGAGCAATTTTGGCAAAATCTCAGAAAAGAATAACTACTTGATTTCAAAAGTGAACGTTTTGCATATTGCTAAGTGTTTGAAACTAGTTTTCGTGCATATGATTCTCATGACTCTGTTCATGCCCGTTTGGCCTCGTTCACAGATTCCTAGGTCGATTATTTCATGCTCATATATTCTTATTTGTATATATGTATATATCTTCTGAGGTAGGTTGGATACGGCCGGTTGGTTTACCCATGGACCGGCTCTGCTTAGCTTGGAGACATAAGGAGCTGGGCTGGGATGGCATCATGACGTGTGAGTACTGGGCAGAGTTCGACTCGGCTCATAGAAGTGCCTGGCACCGTCACCTCGGCTCCATAAATAGGCATGATAACCTTTATGCATTATGATAAGTGAGTGCTTGACGTGTCGCCCTGGTTCACTTATCCTCTGTTACAATTGGGATTTGTGTTGGAGATTTCGAAGATTAGAAACTTCTGGTGTTATGCTATGGTATGGCGCGAATTTGGAGGTCGCCATCATTCCCGTCTGATTTACATTATTTTGATGTTTGAATAAATAAATATTTTGATGTTTACATATAGGTTTGAATTCTATATTTTGTTATTTGGGTTATTACTTCCACTTACATTTCAGATTTTTTGCTTTACATACTTGGTATGCTTTTTGTACTGACACCCTCCTTTCGGGGGCTGCGTTCATGCCCGCTGGTACAAACTAACAGGTTAGAGAGCCGTCTTCTTAGGACTTCCACCCACTGTTGAAGTGCTCCCTTGCATCAGCAGCAGATCGTTTGGTATAGACTTGTACACGTATTTTTTTTGTACTTTGCATTCTTATATATTCGAGGGTATGACGGGGCCCTGTCCCATCTTGTGATCCAATTTCTGTGCATAGAGGTCTATGGATACAAGTGGGTGTGGGAAATCATGTTGGTATGATCTCGTTTGTATGATATGTTTGTTGGGTGGTTCTACCGCAGCGGTAACCTTGTCGGCCCGCATATATGTATATGATCATATAGTGATGTTTGGTACTGTTGGGTTCGCTGTTTGCAGGTGAGGCTAATCAGAAAAACAGAGGAAATTCTGTCGAAATTTTGTGAAATTCCTTAGTTATTGTGAATGGAAATCCAGTTTAGTATTTGTCTGGGTGCCCAACCGACACTAATCACGACCCCTGGGTTGGGTCGTGACAACCTAAATATCTAAAAATGCAACGTGATGCTAAAAAAAATTGGAAAAGAGATATCAAATGGTGAAGAGGGACTCATTGGACAGAAAAGCGACAGAGATTGGATTTTGGTACATTTTTTAAGGTAGAAGTTACTTATTTGAATTTCTAATCATGTCTAATAACTGGTTGTATGACTTATGATTTTACTAGAATTGAATTTCAAAATTTCCTGTACCTCAATCACCATGTTGATATTTTTCTAGCTATGGCTTTTCATAATATTACTCTAGATGCGAAGATAAAATTGACCAGACTCACATTTTGTAGGAGTCTGTTTTTTTTTTTTTATGTTTTGATGTTCTTTTGGGTGTATTTTCGGATTTTTTACAATATGTATAGAAGGTTTTGAGAGAGTAAAACTTTTAAGAAAATGTTGTCCTTTGCGATCATGTTTGTTGAAAAAATAACTTATTTCTCTATCTTCATACTATTGGTCATTTATTTTTGGCTTATATATATATATATATAAGGTGATTGGAGAATTATATCTAAGCACAGTGTTATAACGAGAACATCATCACAGGTAGCTAGCCATGTCCAAAAGTTTTTCAAGTGTATCGAAGCTAGCAACAAAGGGAAAAGAAGAGCAAGAGAGAGAGTTCTTGGTATAACTAGTTCGGATGTTGAATTCAATGGAATTTCATAGTTCAGAACACAAAGAATATGATTGGGCCTGATTGTGAAGGATCGCAACTAATGCGAAACACTAGCAAGTAGAGTATTTTGCCTTGAGAAATCACCAATGCTCAGTAGATCACAGCATTTCTCGAGGCAACATGCTCTCATTCCTAGTGTTTGGCACTGCTTGTGATCCTCCGCAAGCTGACCCAATCATATCCTTGATCTTTGAAACTTGGTTTGTTCCAGCTTATTTAACATCAAACCTAGTTTTATCAAGAACACACTCTCTTGCTATTCTTTTCCCTCTGTTTTTTGGTTCGACACGCTTGAAAAATATTTGGGCATGGCTAGCTACCTGTGATATTGTTCTTGTTATTACAAAGTACCTAGATATACTTCTCCCATCACTTTTAATATCTAAGACCCCACAGAAATGACCAATAATAGGAACATAGTGAAATAAGTTATTATCCAAGAAACATGATCGTAACATTTACTTAAAAGTTTTACCCTCTCAAAAATATCTATATGCACTAGCTAAAATGACAGACAAAAACCCAAAAATATATTACATAAAAATAACCAAGACTCCCAAAAATGACATGTTTGGGCATTTTTTGTTATTCATCCGATGTAAGATTATGAAAAGAAAACAAAGCGAATTTTATAGATGCGGAGATATGTACCCTTGTTTGGTTGAGGGAGATTTGACTATAGGTTTTGGTTCAAGTTTAGACTAGTTGTATGAGATGTTATAATGATGTCCCAGATATTTTTGATTAAAATGTGTGTATTTTATCCAAAGAAAAAATAAATTATTTAATATTTTTTATCCTATGTTTCATAATAAATTTATGGTTCTTGTACAATACTTTTTTTTTATAAATATTTTCTTTAAATTATTGATGTATGATATTTTGTTTATCCGTATTTTCAATTCTTAAAATATTAAATAATAGTTGAAGTGCCCATCACTGTTATTGGGAAGAAAATGCCTGAAATTTCAAATTCGATGATTTTTCCACAATTCAATTCAAGAAAAAATGGGCACAAGGGTTTAATTTGCTAAATTTAGGAAGGTTAGGTAGCATAATTTAGCACACATTAGACTTTTTGTGTATATTATACTAACTATTAAAAGTTTTCAGATTACAATAACCTTTATATTTATTTCCTTATATATCAACAAAATGCCCTAAAAGAAAATTGTGAGTAAAGTGACAATAACGAAAGTCTTTAAAATTGTTATAATGACAAATCCCAGATATAATTTTTTTATAAATTAAATTTGGGTTTGTATCCCATATCATTGATAAAAACTAATTCATTACAATCCCAAGTGTGAAATTAATCTCTTTGACAAAAATTATATAGTTTTTTGCTTCACTGAGTGTATGTATATGTGTGTTTCCCCTTTAGCTGAATACTTGTATACACATTGATAAAGTTTATTGCTATAGTTTGATTCATTCAGAAGCTTTCACTGATTGTGCTCTGTGATCATCAGGTTTTGCACAAGTTGTACGAACATTTATGGTTATCTTCTTTGACATGCTTTGTGTTTATGTTAGTTAATTTTTAAAGATATGACTTATATGGAAAAGTAATTAAGATCTTTTTTTTTATTTGTTGTCATGATGCCATAAATCTTCCCTTTTTTTGATCTACTTTGACATGATTATCCTTAATGATAGAGAAGCAGATATAATTTATGGAGATATCATTATTTCAGTGAAGGAAAAAAAGTACGATCATTTATGGCTTGTTGTCATGGTTATGTACATCTTTCCTTTTTTATCTTATTTGATATTTAGTAGAATTTTCTAGAGTAATATCGTTTATGTACTTGAAAAAATATCTGCATAGTCTAGAGTATTAAATATTTATGGAAAATTGCAAAATAATTTAGATTTTTTTAGATGGCTATAAGATAATATCTAAGATATTTCTTGTAGATAAATGTAGAATAATTTCTAGAACCATCGCTCCACAAGTATAAATAGAGATGGACATTTACCTTCGTAACTAATCAGAAAACCAACCAAAATCAAAGAATTCTTCAATAGCAGTGTTCTCAGTTCAAAAATATTCCTACTCCTTACTAGCTTCCTCTTCTTCAATTGAATCTTTAGATCTTAGTTTAACGATTTTAAGATAGCAGAAGCCCCCCCTCCCCCCAATTATCTTTTTTTCTTACTCTACATTTCTCTACAAATAATCCATTTTCTGAATCCTCTTCAAGAATAAAACAAAATGAGCACTGATCAGACATGCCATATCTCTATTTGAACTAGGAATGAGATAAAATATTTTAGAATATCCAAGCGATCTCCAAAGGATACCAATCAACTAAGGAGATTGTAGCACCCCAAATTTCTTTATATAATATAGGATTTTAATTGAGGATTCTTAATTGAGCATAGATGTTAAAGTAAATTTCTTAGTATGAGAATAGAATTGGAGATGATATGAAGTCGTAGTCTAATGTATGATTTGATAAAAGTTAGGTGAACAAATGACTTCTAAGTTTTATATACATTCTAGGATAAATTCCTAAGTATTTAAAATATATTAGGTGTGATTTAGAGTCATAAGAGATCTTTTACATCAAGCCAAGTTCAAAGAATTTCTAGCAATTAAGTTTTCGTATGAGTCGATAGAAGGGTCAACTTCAAATAATCATATCTCCTAAAGTATAATGATTTGGTTGATCTATATGTATCAAATCCAAGATATTCTAATTAGCTTTCCAACGCATCTAATTATACATTAATCAGAGTTTAGAGTAGAAAGTTATGACCATTTTAGCGGAGAGGTTCAGAGCTGTCGAAAAGTCCGCGCCCAGAGCGCCTCGCGGACCCTCAGTGGATGCTTTAATGATGTTTTTTCTTTATAATTTGAGGGGACCTTTATCCTAACACCTTCAAGAGTGTATTTGTGGTCTCCCAAACATATAAAATATTAGTTTTCATAATAAAAATCCTCTCCCTTCTCTCCTAAACATAAATGCTCAAGAATGATCAAGAAAATCACGGAGTTAGGATTTGCTTTCAAGATTCATCCTCAAGATAAATTATTCTTCATAAATTTCAATCTACTCAAATCTAATTGCTTCATCTATTCATGAAGCTTTAATAGGATTTTAAATCATAACCTAGGGTTTCAAGAAAACAAATTCAAGAATCCCAAGACAGGATTTCTTGACTCTTCTTCTTCAAGAATTATGGTTCTTCATCAAGAACTCTAAAGAGTCTAAGTGAAGAATTCAAAAATCGAAGATAATTATTTCAATCAATGACCTTTCAAGTTCTTTCACTTTAAAAGAACTGTGATGATTGAGGAGTTTCTCCAAGAAGGAGAAGAGAAGATGGCA
Organism: Solanum sejunctum; assembly: GCA_025642045.1. Taxonomy (NCBI): domain Eukaryota; kingdom Viridiplantae; phylum Streptophyta; class Magnoliopsida; order Solanales; family Solanaceae; genus Solanum; species Solanum sejunctum. The sequence continues at coordinate 9,698 of JAOTQJ010054026.1, forward strand.
AACTTTCCTCAAACTTCAACTAACGATTTCTCTCTCAATTTTGATCGAATTTGAGCGATTCAAAAAGCTAAATTGTATATTTTTCCAAGGAGAACACCGTGAGAGCTTCAGAAGATGACTTTTATTGCTTCGTTTGAAGTAAAAATTGCAAATTTACTGCTGCATTTTAAATGTAATTCGAAAACTTTAACATGCAATTTCTTCCTCATGGTAGCTCCGTTTTTGAATTTGTTTTCACCATTTAATTTCTTATCACTTGACGAACATTTTCATATAAAAATTTTCATATTTTGATAGTATTTTTCTGGTGATAAATTTTTTGGACCATTTTATCCTTTTTACCCGAATTAATTGATTTTAGTGTCGTTAGATTTATTATATAATTATGATATTATAATTGAATAGATTTTGGTGAATTGGAGTGTAATAGAAAAGAAAAATCTTTGAAATTGACGTGATTTGAGACTTTATATAAGGTAAGTTAATTTCTTAACCTTTGTTAAGTATATAGAATCTTGTGCTTCTTGTGTGAGGTGTGTGAGAACGATTTATGTAGGCCTTGATTGAAATAGTTTGAATTGGGTAGTTATCCTATGCTGATAGTTGACTTATGAAAAAATGATGGAGGTCTATTATATGTGAAATAGTGATTTTGAAGTGATACTTAATTGTTGTGATTTGGTTGACTGATATATTTATGTGATTGGTCTACAACCCTAAGAACATGGAATCCATTCATAATATTGAACTTGAACTCTCAAAGTGATGCCTTGAATAAAGAAGGTTGGATAAAACATTGATAATGAAGTGAGAAGTAATGATAAATAATAATGAATTATGAATATTGGATCGGGTGTCATGTTCTAACATAAATATTGGATCGGATGTCATGTTCCGACACAAATATTGGATCGAGTGTCACATTCCAACACAAATATTGGATCGAGTATCACATTTCCACACATATATTGGATCGGGTGTCACATTCTGACATAAATATTGGATCGGGTGCCACATTCGGGCATGATAATAATAAAGGAAAACATATCAAAATAACTTAATATACTCAATGTCAAAGAAACTTTCTCCAAAAACAAGTGTGACATGGAGGCCTGAGTCCTCATGTGTGCTATTGATATCGTTGATTGGTTGTGTACTTGTTCTTGCTATTACTACCTGTTAAGTGTTATGGATTATCCCTTGCTAATTATTTTATGCAGGTTATGGTTGTGGGGTTTTGGTTGGAGTGTTAGGGGTATCATTATTCTATATTACATAACCTTGTATTTATTAGTTCACTTGGAAGTACTGTATGTTTGGTACTCACCCCCCTTAGCTACAAGAAATTTGTAGGTTACGACCCCATATTGTCATGATACTCTCTACTCTCCCCTGTCTGAGGCTTCCTGTGGAGATTACGAGAGGTAGTTGTTTGCCATCCCAGCTAACTCCTTACTCCCATTTATGATTTTGTTCTATTCAAGAGACAACATCATTTGATATTTGCATTTCTTTTCGATTATACTGTAATACATTAGAAGCTTGTGCACGTGACAACCAAATTTTGGAGAATTTTCACTAAGTTAAATTTTAATTTTCATTATAATTTTGTATTTTTAATGTTACAGTTGTGTTGTAGGCTGACTTGTCTTGGTGGGATAAGACAAGTGCCATCATGCGAATTTTGGGTCATAACAGTTTGTATCAGAGCCTAGGTTTATAGGTCTCACGTGCATACAAGCTGAGTCTAAGTAGAGTCTAAAGGATTGGTATGAAGACATCCGTACTTATCTTTAAGAGGCTTTGGAGACTGTTAGGAAACTTTCCTTTATTTATTCTTTCTTATCTTGCGTGGTTATGTTCGTTGGTATTGAGTTATACCCGTGTTCATTTGATGAGATAGCAAGAGTGATGACTGATTGAGGCTTATAGTTAGAGATATATATCCATTAGGTAACTAGTGAAGGGATTAGTAGATGGCTTTTAGCATGATTAAAAAGTCAAAAGTATCCTATGATTGTCACGACAAGATGAGGTATATATATATATATATATATATATAGAGAGAGAGAGTTAGTGTCCAAATATGCTAGTTGTATGTGAGAGTTCATGAGATTCATACTAGAAGGAAGTGTATGTTGATTTTTTGTAGTATTCATACTATTGAGGGTGAAGTGTAGCTTTTAAAGTAGGGGAAAGAGTGTTTTTTATGTGATAGATCAAAATTAGGCTTATGATTATATGTGAGAGTTCATGAGATTGATAGATTTGTAAGCTTAGCCAGATAAGAAGGTATAGTGAATGGGAGAGTGGTATATGAGTTGTGAAAAGGGAATGTATTGATTGATTACTCGCTATGATAATTTAGTAATATTATGTTCCCTAAATTTTTACCTAGTAATTGCAAGTTGGCATTAGAGATGTATGTGATGGATGCGCATGTTCGTGTTAGACCCTAAGCTTGAATTTTTGACGAGTAGTGGTAAAGAGGAGATAACATGATGATAGTGTGATTAAGATGTTGGCTGGCAAGGAGCATGGTGCTAGGAGTAGAGTATAATACCCCGTAGATGGAGATAGTAAACTAAGGAAGAAGCACTAGGAGAGAGGAGGCTTAAGAGGTTTAGGATATGTAACCATGACTAGATATAGATGGGTAAGGCTCTAAGTTATGACTGTTATGAGAATCAGAATAGTACATTTGCGTTGTTAATGTGGAGTAGGATGATGTAAGTAATCTTTGTCGTCAGAAGAAGCTAAGCGACTGGGCGTATGAGTAGATGCTGATTATTTCTCCATAATAGTCTAAGTCTTATACAAATATGTTTATGAGAGCATAGTGGTTGAGCATTAGTAGGCAAAAAAAAAGATGTTATAGTGTAATAATTGTGGAAAGTGATCATGTACACCATTAAGAGCAGCAAATAGAGAGAGAGAGAGTGAGAGAGAGAGTTGCATAGAGACATGAGGAAACTAAGAGTGATATCGTTAAAAGGGGTATGAGTGGATAGTTATATGTATGTGACTATAGAATAATAGAAGGGTTTAAAATGCATATTCTTGTAGATAGTGATTCCTTGACCGTGTGGAGGTATATGTGTGTAGCCTAGTAGAGGAAATTGATTCACAAATTTAGAGATAGGACCTCGAGAGCTAAGAGAGACATGATAATGTGAGGAATCAAAGTAGATCTTGAGTTTTTGGATTGTGATAGGCTGACCAAATGAGATATCAATTCTTTTTTGCCTCATATAATCCTTATACTTCAGTTGAGGTAACATTCCATTCCCTTCGGGCATATGACTGTTCGTACCTTTGGCTTAGTCTCATGCACATCATGTTGCTTCCCGATTATGATAAGTTTTGAGGATGAGAAGTGATGAATTTCATTCATTAATCTTCAGTTTCTAGTCCTATGTTGACTATGATGTGACTTGCATTTTTTACACTATGTATAGTTCTGTTAGCACAAAATAAGACTTGATAGAAGAGATTGATTGTAATCTATGAATGCTCCTAGATAAGATTTCTCGATTGAATTGTGCTAATAATCTTTCGTTCCAAGCTCTTTGAGTAATCCAACTTTCTTGCCTTGATAGAAGTATTGATGATAGTGGAGAGGTGAAGGTTGATGAGAGAAAGTGGGAGTTCTTGATTGTGATGTCATTTTATGTATGCACTGACCTTCGACTTGTTATTCCATTGTTAATGGTAGGATGTAAATTATCAAGTTTTAGAGGTATGATCTTGTTTATTTTGCATGGAGAGATAGTCATTTGAGGTTTTGCAAAAAGGGGGAAGTAATGAGTTTCTCCAGGTTCAAATTATGATGTTGAGAGTAGTAGATTGAGGATGAGGGTAGATGAGGAGTGAGTGAGTATATCTTTATTAAGGTATTAGTGTAAACTTGTGTCATGTAGGGATAGAGATAAGAAGGAGGAGGGAGGTCAATATTTAGGATGAATACTAGATAAGTAAGAGTATGTCGGCGTGACTTTGAGTGAGAACTCATTGAATGGTGCAGGTAGAAGTGCTAAGTGGGCTTGAAAAATTCTAAAATATAATTGAAGTGGTTAGAGTGTTAGGATTGAATTAGGGGTTATTGTTATGTGAATATTAATGATAGATTAGTGAAGACTTCATAATAATGGTTTGAGAAAGAGTAGTGAGGTAGTGAAGAGCACTAGTAATCTTTTAATGAAAATCCCTGTGGAAGTTTAGAGTTGATTATTGACGATTTACTTTGTATGAGTATGATCATCTAGGGAATTCTTGAGGCTTATAAGTAGGCTTCAATGGAAGAGGAGGAGATGGTTAGATGGGAATTTAAGTAAAAGCTATAAGCTTAAGTTAAGGGAGTAGAGTTTCATGAAATGGAGTACAATTGAGATGAGGTCCTAAGCTTGAAAATTGTATATAGAGTATTATGTATCGATGGTCCCATTCCCCATTAGATTTTTTTAAGCTAATACCGAGTCATCCTTCATATGATATAGGATTTTAATTGAGGATTCTTAATTGAGCATAGATGTTAAAGTTAATTTCTT
>JAOTQJ010054035.1:0-12410 GCA_025642045.1 Solanum sejunctum
GTTTCACCAACTTCAAACCATCCAATTAGTGATATATATTTCCTTTCATACAAAGCTTCGTAAGGTGCCGTCTTGATACTTGATTGGTAGCTATTATTATAGGCAAATTCAATAAGTGGCAAATGGTCAATCGAACTACCTTTAAAGTTCAATGTATAAGCTCGTAACATATCTTCAAGTGTCTGAATGGTACATTCTGCTTGATCGTCTATTTGATGGGGGAATGTTGTACTCAAATTCACTTGCGTCCCTAAACTCCTAAGGAATGACTTCCAAAACTTTGTAGTGAATTAAGCCCCCTAATCAGAGATGATGGAGATTGGGACTCCATATAGCCTAACTATCTCTTTGAGGTATAGCTTAGCATAATCTTTAGCTATATAATCACTCCTTACTGGCAAGAAGTGTGTTGACTTTGTGATTCTATCAATTATTACCCATATGGAGTCAAACTTTTGAAATGAGCCAGGCAAACTTGTAACAAAATCCATATTGATCATATCCTACTTCCATGTTAGAAGCTCTATACACTGCATATAACCTCCTGGCTTTTGGTGTTGTAAATTCACTTGTTGGCAATTTGGACATTTAGCCACAAACTCTATAAGGTCCATTTTCACACCTACCTACCAAAATATTCCCTTCAGGTCATGGTACATCTTAGTTGATCCTGGATGAATGGAATATCGGGAATGATAGGCTTCTTCTATTATCCTTTTTCTTAATCCCTTAATATTAGGCACACATAACCTATTTTGGTAGTAAAGTACTACATTTTGTGTAAGGTCAAAGCCCTTTATCGTACCTTGACTCACCTTGTCCTTAAGTCGTCATAGAACAGGATCCTCGAACTGCTTTTCTTTTACCTCCATTGCTAGTGAAGACTCTGCAGCATTATGCACAATAACCCCTTCCTTTGGAGTTTCAAGAAGGTGAACTCCGATATTGGCTAGCTGATGTAGTTCCTTAGCCACTCCTTGACTTACCATAGCTTTATCATCAGTATTTATCATTGCCTTACGACTCATAGCATCTACTACCACATTTGCCTTCCCCGTATGGTATAGTATATCAATGTCGTAATTCTTTATTAGCTCTAGCCTCCTCTGATGTCTTAAGTTTAGGTCTTTCTACTTAAAGATGTATTGAAGGCTCTTATGATCAGTAGATATGTCAACATGAACTCCATATAAATAGTGGCACCATATTTTTAAAGTAAATACAACTGTTGCTAGTTCATGATCATGAGTTGGGTAGTTTTTCTCATATGGTCATAATTTCCAAGATGCATAAGCAATTACCCTATCATTCTGTGTTAGTACACACCCTAAGCTAACTCTTGAAGCATTTCAATACACTGCATACCCTTCGGTGCCTTCTGGAAGTGCTAGCAAGGTGCAGAAGTTAGCTTATTTTGTAGCTCCTGGAAGCTCCTTTCACAGGGATCATTCCATTGGAACTTGGTTTCCTTATGTGTAAACTTTGTTAGAGGTTCAGAAATAGAAGAAAAACCTTCAACAAACCTCTTGTAATAACCTGCCAACCTAGGAAGCTCCAAACTTCTGTGGGTGTCGTTGGTCTTGGACAATCTTTTACAGCCTCTATCCTTTGTGAATCAACCTTTATTCCCTCATCAGACATAATATGACCCAAGAATGACACTAATTTTAGCCAAAATTCATATTTAGAAAACTTGCCATACAACTGTCGATCACGAAAAACTTGTAAACCTTGTCGTAAGTGATTCGCGTGGTCCTCTTCTGATCATGAATATACCAAAATGTAATACATCCAAGAATGGCTTAGATACCCTATTCATCAGACCCATAAAAATTGTTGGTGCATTAGTTAGCCAAAATGACATAACAAGAAATTCAAAGTGACCATAGCGTGTTCTGAAAGCAGTCTTAGGTATATCTTTCTCCTTTACCCTCACTTGGTTTTAACCTGATCTCAAATCAATTTTTGAAAACCATTTGGCACCTTGTAACTGATCAAATAAATCATCAATCCTGTGGAGGGGTATTTATTCTTAATTGTCACCCTATTCAATTATCGATAGTTGATACTCATTCTCAAGGGGCCATCCTTTTTGCGTACAAATAACACTGGTGCACCCCAAGGGGACATACTAGGTCTTACAAAACCCTTTTCCAATAAGTCTTTCAATTGCTCTTTTAGTTCACACAATTCTGTCGGGGCCATTCTATTTGCGGGATAGAAATAAGTTGAGTGCCTATAAGTAAGTCAATACCAAAATCTATTTCGCGTTCTGGAGGTAAGCCTAGGAGTTCTTTGGGGAGCACATCAACAAATTCATTCACTACTAGAACTGATTGAAGAGTTGGTGATTCTGCCTCCATATCCCTCACTCTAACTAAATGACATATATACCTTTTAGATATCATCTTTCTTGCCTTAAAATAAGAGATAAACTTACCCTTTTGGCGCCCCAACATTGCCTTCCCATTCAAAAACTGCCTTATTTTTAAAGTGGAAGCACACTCTCTTAGTTCCACAATCCACGATGGCATAAAAAAATGCTAACCAATCCATACCTATGATATCATCAAATTCCACCATTTTTAGATCAATTAGGTCAGCCAATGTGTCACAGTCACCAACATTTACTACACAGTCATAATAAAACCTTTTAGCGATAATAGAGTCACCGATTGGTGTGAATACTTCAAATGGTTTGTTCAATAATTTAGGTATTCTCTTAATCTTCCCAATAACTAATGGAGTAATGTATGATAGTGTAGAACTAGGGTCAATTAATGCATATATATTACATGAAAATATGGACAATGTACCTATTACAACATCAAGTGAAGCTTCCAAATTTTATCCACTCCCCAGAGAATAAGTGTGATTATCGACTCCGCTAGAGCTAGATGCCCCTCTAACACCTCTACCACGACCCATAGGTTCTTGTTGACCCCTACCTAATGGAGGAACTGATGATGATGTTTTAACAGCTAACCTAGTAAATTGTGCAATATCACTCATGCGCCTCCTCGGATAATCTTTTATCATATTCCTTGGCGTACCCCACCAATAACAAACATCCATCCCAATATGACATATACCCGGATGAATCCTTCCACACTATTTGCAAGGCTACATAGAAGTCATTTGCTAGCCTGCTGAATATCCAGCTTTCCGGGCTCCTTGCCCCTCACCTCTTGGACTAAACTAATTTCTCCTAGACCCCTAAATTTGTGGTGAAGCACTGGCTGCGGAGAAGGAGGATGATGGCCTAGGAGGTCTATTAGAAAATTGAAGCCTAACCTCACCTTGGGATGGTGTAAACTGCCCTGTAGACTTGGCCCTCTTGGCCAGCCCTTTTTCCAACTCTTGTGTCCTTCTCCTTTGCCTCTGCTCCTCTAATTTCTGTGCAAAATTTTGCATTCTCGCTATATCCATGTCTTTTTTCAAAATAGCAATGGTATAGTCTCTAACCAGATATAGATCTAATCGATCTACATATGGATAAACTCTATCCGTCATAGTAGCAATTGCATTAGGAGCATACCTTGCCAGGGAATTAAATTCAAGGCTATACTCCCTCACGCTCATATTCCTGTAGTGGAGATTCAAGAACTTATTTGCACGGGCCTCTCAGATCTCCAATGGAATATAATGGTCAAGAAATGCCTCTTTGAACTCCTTCCAGGTAGTTGGTTGTGCATCTATACCCTTAGATTACTTCCAAGATTTATACCACAATATAGCCACACCCTTCAACCTATATGTCGCTAACTCGACCGCTATTGTACCACTCACATGCATAACATCTAAAGTGCATTGAACTTGATCAATAAAGTTTTGGTGATCTTCATTAGGATCTGACCCAGTGAAGGATGAAGTGTCCAAATTAAGGAAATCACATATCCTCGTGTCAGCTGCCCTATTTATACCACCTGCACCCATAACTGGACCTTCCTGTCATTGACCCTGGCTAGCAACTATATGGGTCAATAGTTGGATTGCATTTCTCAAATCCTACACGGTAACATAAATAGGTGGTTCTGGGGGAATTTTACTACTTCTGGGTTCATCAGGAGCTGGAGGAGTTAGAGATATCTGTGAAAGAGACTCTTCTTGAACCTCAATTTGTTATCTCAACTGACCGGGTATACCAACCACTACTTCTACTCCCTTCCCTTTACCTTTATTTTGCCTAGTTTCTGGCATACTTGTTGTACAAAATAATTTAGAATTAGATATAATGCACCTATTACACTTGGCTTTATGGCACGATCTAAAGAATAAAAAGAAAGTAACAACTCCTAAATGCCACATATCCTCATGCTTATAAATGTGGTGCACAACACATCGATAAACAATATTCTACATAGATATGGCTTTGTAGACTCCCTAACATGACCCGCTCTGATACCACTTCTGTCACGTCCAAAGTCCTGTTAGGGCGGACTGGCAGCCATTGCTGATAAGGCTTGGGAGATCAACCTGTATTTATGCATTTTCTATACATATTATAAGGGATTCTTACATTTGACAAGCCTATAAGAAAACAAATAGTGATAACAAGACAAAAGGAAATGCATATGGCTAGGTCATTGGCACCACGGTGTTTAAAGTACGAGACATGACCACATTTTGATTTCATAGTCTACAAAGCCTCTAGATAAGAAAAAATATCTGATAAGGGTTGGGATAGGACTCACCTCGACTAACTGTACAATAAAAATATATAAGCTCTAGACACAAACAAAGCCCAGAAGGAACTTGGAGCTTGGTATCAGCAACTTGATGTCCTATACTACTACTAGGGAGATCTACCAGCACCTGTACTTGTAACATGAAATGCAGGTCCCCTATAAAGGACATCAGTACGAGATAATGTATTGAATATGTAAGTTAGGATATATTGTACATAAAGTAATAACTCAAACGAAACTATGCACTGGTGTAGGATAAGAGACCACCTTTGGTTATACTTTGGGATCATGTACTTTATATTCTTTATATTACTTTACCTCTACTGTATAATTTATGCACAATAGTACAACTATATCGGAATCGTCCTTGGCTAGGTTCTTCCTTAACCCCTCGGGCTACCACCCATGATAGGATTGTCCCCAGCTAGGTGATTCTTCCACACCTCGGGCTACCACCCATCAATAAACAATATACTTTATCTTTCAATTACCTTTGAGATGATTCTTCTGGTCATCAAAATATTGGATCTATAGGACTGTAGATGTAACATGTGACATATAGATAGTCATACAAGACAATATGATAATGAAAATAGTATGTTACATAAATAATAAAATGTGTATAAGATAAAATAACTCATGAACTTTATTTGGCAAAAAGAACCCATGTAACTTGGTATCTATGTATGTATGCAGATTTGAAGGTGACTATGTATGGGAGCATATGAACATGTGAAAGAGTGTAGACATGGTTAATAGTTGTATCGAAGTTGGTAGGCTTATTTATGTGCCAAGGAAGGATCTATGTTTCATGCCAAACAATACGAAATCAAGTAGCCGTACATACCTCATTTTATGACCTCATTACTACCTTGAGATAACCTTTCCTTCCTCCAAATATTTATCTACAACATATCAGGTGATAAAACTAGTATTAATAACCAATAGATATACTTTGGTAGCCTAATCACATAAAAAAATAGCACACGGGCAGCAAGCGGGTATTTATAAACCCAAGCGTATTCTTTCAACCTTTCCACCCCTAATAGTATTTTCTAATACACATTCACATGAATACATCTTGTACAGCGTATTTAGTGACATCACAATCTTACAACAGCCCACAAAGAAAAACACATAACAATTCTACACAACCTATAAATGGACAGCATAACATTACGCCCCTTTGCCCCATTATGATGTCGACAATTCCAAACCCATTCCAATTGTAACCAAACTATTCTCAACACATCTATACATTAAAACAGCGTTTAACCAATCTTAGAACAGTAACAAATTAGTCATTAAGTATGTGAGGCAATAGTTTTCCATCCATCAACCCACAAGTTCCAATCAAAATTACACTCAAGATAGCACAATAAAGCTCGTTTGTTAAATGAAACCAAAATCAGGATAGCAACCTTAGGATATTATCTATAACTCAAACGATGTTAATAAAATCAACTTCTCTTCGTTATACAACCCACAAACCATATAGAAGTCACTAAAACAAAAGGCAAGTGTGCAGCAACCTTCTAACACATGCTGTCCAAATGTTCAGCACTAGCATAACTAGCATATACTTCTTCTCTTTCATGAAGAAACTATACTAAGTACACAACTATAATTACTTACATTTGCCTTCAAGATTCATCCTTCCCTCAAGAACCCTAAAAACTTCCTTTATCTAAGAGTGAATGATATTTGTTGTTTGCAACCCCTTTTTAAAGGACTAATTGTGCCAACTTTCTTTTGACCTTTTGACCACCTAGTACCACATATTATTAATCTAGTTATGCTGCAGCTTGGCACTTACACTTGGGCCTAATTGGGTCTCAAAGTTAATGGGCTTGGGCTGACCATTTTCCAACTTTCTTTTCACTTAGTTTTGGCCCAATTAGCCAAGTGGGTTGTGGTGTACTTAGGCCATTTTTACATTCTTCTTGGACTGAAAATAAGGTCCATGTATGATTCTAAAACATGGGCTAGACTTATGCCCTGAACACGGACATTATTCATAATCGGACTTAGTCAAATTCGATGTTGAGCCTCATCTCTATTTAGCTAGCAAATTTAAGCTAAGCAAGCAGGTGACTCACCTGCTAGCTTCTTAAGTCCTACAAGAACCTCAATTCTCTTACTTCATGTAAGGGAGTGATTTCCTCAATTTGACACAAAACATGTATACACTCGACCCTCTTAAGCGTTAGACGCACATATCCTCCTATAACATGAAATTCGAGCACTTAAAAAAATGGGCAGTAATTTGACCAAACTATATTATGTTTTATTATATTGTACTAGTACTGTAAGATGTGGGATGTTAAACAAGGTATATACTGTAGTTATGGAAGAAAAAGTTAGATATATTATTCTTATTTGGTTAGAATTTTCAAATTTAGCTCAATTAATCAAAAAACTGACATGTCAATGTGATTTTTCAATTTCAACTTTACAAAAAAATGTATTATTCACTATTGATCTATTCTTAATTCTTAAAGATTTCTAATTTTTAAAACTTTGAATATTAATCAGAATCAGCGCCCTCTATATAGTACGAGTAAGGTTAGGGACAATGGTGTTAGGGTTTTCTACTAACACTTTGTTTGGATGGTTGTTATGTATGTCTCATAATGTATTGTATTGTGTTGTGTTATATTTTATCATGGTATATTGTTTCGATGAATACAATGTTTGAATAGATTGTATTGTTATCCATCGTTACATAATTCATACAACCACAATTTGAATAATAAACCTTCAAGAAATTCAAGGGTATATGGTACAACTACCATAAAAAAAGGAAAATGACAATATAAAATTAGTAAATAATAAATAAACTTAAAAATGATAAGAAGATATTATTGTAATGACACAACCACAGCAAATCGGTCATTAAATAAAATGGGTCTTTTTTTTGTTACCTAATGATGGATTAAATAATATAATATAATGGAATTTAAGTAACAATACAAATAAACATTGTCTTTAAACAAACAACACAATACAACATAAGTAACAATCATGTAAACAAAGGGCAAGTTATACACCTATACTAGTGTAAGCAAAGATTAAGTCACGACCCAAAAAGTGAATGCGATGACACTCGTGTTATCCCACCAAGACAAGTTAGCCTAAAACCTAATTATAATGATAAAATGCGGATGTATATTACAAAGTAAAGGTTTAACTATAGATAACAAGTCAACTTAATTAAAAGGAATCCCCAAAACCTGGTTGTCAGGTGCACAAGTCTCTTAAGGTCTTACAATAAATTTGAAAGAAAACACAAGTATCAAATGTTGTTGTCTCTAGAGTAGAACAAAATCATAAATAGTAGTGAGAAGACAGCTGGGAGGGTAAACTGCTACCACACATAATCTCCACAAGAAGCCTTGGATAAGGCAAAATAGAGGGTATCACGAAGATCTGCGCTCAAAACCTACAAAAATATAGTAGCAAAGGTTTAACAAACACACAATACCCAGTAAATGAACTGCCAATCACAAAATTAAATTGTATGTAATACATATATTCCTAACCCTCCAACCGAGCCTCTACAACTGCAACCTACATAAAAACCAGCACAACCTAACAGTTCATAATTCACATATTGTATATCTCAATGATATCACACCAAAAATTATAGATCAACAACACAAGGTATCAAGTACATTTATGACAAGTTTCAAAAAAAGGCACTCACAAGATAAAGATGTGCAGTGGAATGCAATAGAATAATGTTAGGTATAATGATGTATGTCTAGTCTAGTGGTACTCACCTGATGTCTCTCCGTCCAGGACCCATGGGAAACTTTTAGTCCATACATCTGTCGTGGCATGCAACATGACCCAAAATCAGAGTATCTATCGTGGCATATAATATGACCCCCAAAATATAGTATCTATCGCGATGTGCGATAAGTCCCTTGAAATATAATATCCATCGTAGGATGCGATACGTTCGTCGAAATGGTACATCGTCTTCAATTCTTATTCTTTTTTAGTTCAAATAACATTTGTCATAAATGTTAATGGAAATAGGCATGATTACACAATAATGAGAAAATGGATAATCTTAATACACTGCACAATTCACAACAACATGGTTTTGACACAATATTAACACTAACTCAATATTTCAAAATCATTCTCAACACCTCACACAAGGAAGCACGAGATTCTATGCACTCAACAATGGTCGAGAAATTCACTTGCCGTAATAATTGAACACTCACTATGGGACTTGATCCTTTCCCTTACGAATAGAAGTTGTAGCACCACGATCTATAAAAATAAACTACCACAATAAGATATCAAAATTAACAATACCTATATTACAATACGTCTAACTTAGACCCAAAAACTAACAAATTTCATAGTTAACTCTCAAAATTTCAAACCTGGGATGAAGTTTCAGTGTCTCCAATATTAATACAAAACATATATGTATGTATATACATACATCCAAAGACGGCTAACAAAGAACCAAAAGCACTGGGCAAAAGTGCACGAATGAAGACTTATAATGTTTAGGAAAAAATAATATATTTTAGAAGTACTATTATTGCTGCAACAACTTAAAATCACAAGTTAAAGTATTGTGTGTGTATGTATGTATATATATATATATATATATATATAAGTAACAATAATCCAAACAAGAGCACTAGAGTTGAAATTAGTGAGTAAGAAGAGAATAAAGTCACCACCATGGCTGGTTTAAGGTGTTTGCCCCTTTTTTTTACTTACATATAAAATTAAATTACAAGGTGTAATGCAGCATTCTCCAATATACTATTTTATCCCCCATTATCCATTACTAAAGGCCACTAATTGAAACCAAAATTTCATATAACTTTCCTTTGATTGATAACTCCTATAGCAACATGATTATACTATACAAATACATAGGTATAAAAGATATCCATCAAATTAACAACTATCATGTGACCTCAATTCCTATCATCATTATCTCTTTTACAATTCAATATAAGATATAAAATACAAGAATAAAGAACAATTAAACATTAATATATGCTAAGTTGTGGTTTCTTATTTTTTTCTCTTTTTTTTTTATTCTTTTCTTTACTTAGTTTAATATCAAACTGATCAGCCCCACTGATCAGCTCTGTCTCCTAAGTCGCCTCTCGAACTGGATAATTCTTCCATTGCACTTTCACGGAAGCGATCTCTTTGTTTCTAAGCTTTCGTACCTGTTTATCCAAAATAGCTATAGGCTCCTCCTCAAATGATAAGTCTGGACCCAATATCACTGAATCAAATGAAAGTATATGAGACTCACCAGGAACATACTTCTGATGCATGGAGACATGACACATAAGATGTACAGAAGACAAGCTAGGTGGCAAGGTAAGTCTACAAACCACCTCTCCAACTCGCTACAAAATCTCAGATGGGCCAATGAATCAAGGGCTAAGCTTGCCCTTCTTCCCAAATATCATCACCCCCTTCATGGTTGATACGCTGAGCCAAACTGATCACCCTGCATAAACTATAGGGCTCAAACCCTCCTATATTCATAACTCTTATGTTGACTCTAGGCCATCAACTGTCTAGCTTGAATCATATAGTCCTGCTCCATGGCATCTCTAAGAAATTTTGTATCTAATGAGTCTATCTTTGCAGAATATAAGCAACCTAGTGGACAACTACACTCTCTACCTTACACAACCTTGAATAAAGCAATCTAAATACTAGAGTGATAACTATTACTGTAGGCGAACTCTACTAAGGGCAAGTGTCGATCCCAATGGGAACCTAAATTGATCACATATACTCAAAGAATGTCCTCTAACACCTGAATCATCTGCCAAATTGTCTGTCTATTTGAGGGTGAAAAGCTGAGCTCATATCCAATCGAGTATCTAGACCATGCTGCAAGGCCCTCCAAAAGTATGAAGTAAAGAATGAAACATAGTCAGAAATGATGGAAATAGGCACACCATACAATCTAGCTATATAACTGATGTAAAGCTCAGCTAATTTCTCCTTTATATACTTAACATGACCACAAACAAATATGTAGACTTAGTCAATCGATCCACAACTGCCTAGATAGAGTCATAACCACCCACAGTAGTGGGAAAACCCACCATAAATCCATGGTGATCCACTCCCACTTTTATGTAGGAATGTGCATCCTCTGAAACTCACCTCCTAGTTATTGGTATTTACACTTAACCTGCTGATAGTTTAAACACATAGCCACAAACTCTAAAATATCCTTCATCATACCATATCACTAATAGTGCTGACTCAGGTCATGATACATCTTCACTTCTCCTAGAGGAATCGAATAACAAGTATAATAAGCCTCCTCAAGAATAAATCTAATCAAGTCACCCACCTTAGGTACACTAACTTGACCTCAAATACTCAGAACACCATCAGGATCAAGCACCGCTTCCTTAGCATCTTCAGTGGTCACTTTGTATCTAATGAGACAGAACTTTCTTCCTCAAATTGGTTCTCTCAAATCTAGTTCATCAGGAAGAATGATCATCAATGAAAGCAAATTCACCACCCTCATCAGAAAGTTGTAACCAGACTAGAACATTAGCTAGACGTTGAACATCTTTAGCCAAAGGTCGTTCCTCAACTTGACTGGCGACTATACTCCCCATGCTAGAAGACTTTCTACTCAAGATATCGTCCACCTCATTAGCCTTCCCTGAATGATATAAGATGGTCAGATCATAGTCTTTAGCAACTCAATCCACCTGTGCTGCCTTAAGTTTAGATCTTTTTGAATGAAAATATACTAAAGATTTCTATGATCAGATTAGAACTCACAATGTACACCATATAAGCACTGACGCCATTACTTATTAACACAAAAGACTTTCGCTAACTCTGAAGTCATGAGTAGGATAGTTCTTCTCATGGGCCTTCTCATGATACATCTTCGCTACTCCTGGATGAATAGAATAACAAGTACAATAAGCCTCCTGAAGAATCAATCTAATCAAGTCACTCATGTTAGGTACACAAACTCGACCTCTAATCCTCAAAACACCATCAGGATCAAGCATCGCTTTCTTAGCCTCTCCTCTGGTTACTTTGTTTCTGATGAGACATAACTTTCCATCCTCAAATTGGTGCTCTCGAATCTAGTCCATCAAGGAAGAACGAGCCTCAATGAAAGAAAATACACCACCCTCATTAGAAAGTTGTAACCTAACTAGGCCATTAGCTAGACGCTGAACATCTCTGGCTAAATGTTGCTCCTCAACTCGAAAGGCGGCTATACTCCCTATGCTAGAAGTCTTTCTACTCAAGGAATTGGCCACCACATTAGCCTTCCTCAGATGATATAAGATGGTTAGATCATTGTCCTTTAGAAACTTAATCTACCTACGCTGCCTCAAGTTTAGATCTGTTTTATTGTAAATATATTGTAGTCTCTTATGATCAGATAAGATCTCACAATGTACACCATATAAGTAATGACTCCATAACTTAAATACAAAAACCACTGTTGCAAAATCTTAAGTCATGAGTAGGATAGTTCTTATCATAGGCCTTCAATTGTCTAGAAGCTTAGGCAATCACTTTCCTCTTTTGCATAACCACACTACCTAGACCAACTCCTAAAGCATCACAATGCACTATTAATCCCACACCTGCCTTTGGTAATGTTAGAATGAAAGCTGAAGTCAACAAAGTCTTATGCTTTTGGAAGCTTACCTCACACTCATC
>JAOTQJ010054035.1:12510-49288 GCA_025642045.1 Solanum sejunctum
CTCCTTCAATTTTTTCAATTAAGCTAGAGCCATCCGATATGGAGGGACAGAGATGGGCTTAGTATCCAGATCTAGGTCAATAGGAAAATCAATATCCCTATAGGGAAGAACACCTATAAGGTAAGTACGGAACACATCGATAAACTCTTGAACCAAAGGAATGGACTCTATATAAGGTGGTTCAATACTAGTATCTCAATAGAAAGCCAAGTAAGACAAACATCCCCTGTCAATCAATTTTTAAGCATGGATATAGGAGCTATCTTTTCTAGGATAAGAACCAGTATCACCCTTCCACTCAATCTTTGGTACACCTAGCATGGCTAAGGTCACAATTTTTGCATAATAATCTAGAATGGCATCATATGAAGAAAGTCAATCCATCGCTAAGATAACATCAAAATCTATCATTTCCGAAATAATCAGATCTACCCAAGTATCATACCTAGCCAAAAAAATAAGACAAGATCGATATAGTCGATCAACCACTTGTTCACCTACTAATGTAGAAACATAGATGGGTACGGGCCTACAATTAGATAGAAAGTCAAATCCAGATGAAAAGTGGTATAGGATATTTAGTACATTATCAATTTAGTCCTCCGATTAAATTAATTATCTAAACTTACCCATAACCGAATTAATCATAGTTATCAAATAGTCCAAAATATCCATATAAAATTTTTGAGAAGCATAATTTAAAAAAATAAGAGAACTAATTTTTTAAATGACCTAACGGGTCAACACATTATTCACCACTAAAATATCATGTTCATCCTTCGACATAAGGTAAAAGAAGCTACTTGAAACTTTGAGAAGATGAGGAAATTTAGAAAGCATGTCTGGCTTTGTCTACCAAGTCGCCTATCTAACTGTATGGTTCTTCCTTTGCACCTTTACAGAAGCTATCTCTTTGTTTCGAAGCTAAAGGCTCCTCCTAAAATAACAAGTCTAGACCCAATACCACTAAATCAAATGAAAGTATCAGAGACTCATCGGGCATATATTTACAAAGTATAGATACACAAAACACAAGATGTACGGAAGAAAAGGTAGGTGGCAAGGCCAGTCTATAAGCCATCTCTCCAACTAGATCCAAAATCTCAAATGGGTTAATGAATCGAGGGCTAAGCTTTCCCTTCTTCCCAAATTACATACACACTTCATCGTTGATACTTTGAGCCAAATGTGATCAGTCTACATAAACTCTAGGGCTCGAACCCTCCTATCTTCATAACTCTTCTATTGACTCTATGTTATTAGCAGTTTACCCTGAATCATATGGACCTGCTCCACGACATCTCTAAGAAAGTTTGCATCTAATGAGTCCATCTCAGTAGAATCAAACCAACCGATTAGAGAACTACACTGTCTACCATACAAAGCCTTGAATGGAGCCATTTGAATACTAGAGTGATAGCTATTGTTATCGAAGAACTCTAATAATGGCAAGTGTTGATCATGATAGAAACTAAAATTGATCAATAACGTTCGACGCATGTCCTTTAATACCTGAATTATACACTCATACTATCCATCTGTATGAGCATGAAAGGATGAAATTATATCCAATTGAGTACCCAGACTATGCTGCAAGGCCCTATAAAAATATGAACTGAAGAGTGAACCATGATCAGAAATGACGGAAACAAGCACACCATGCAATCTAACTATCTGACTAATGTAAAGTTCAGCAAATTTCTCCATAGTATACTTAACCATTATTTGAGTGAAATTGGAAGACTCAGTTAAACGATCCACAACTACCCAAATAGAGTCATAACCACCCACAGTAGTGGGCAAAAATACCACACTATCCATGGTGATCCACTCCCACTTCTATGTAGGAATGGGCATCATTTGAAACTCTCCTCCAGGCTGTTGGTGCTTATACTTAACCTGCTGACAGTTTAAACACTTAGCCACAAACTCTAAAGCATCCTTCTTCATACCACCAATAGTGCTGACTCAGGTCATGATACATCTTCGCTTCTCCAGGATGAATGGAATAACGAGTATAATAAGCCTACACAAACTTGACCTCTAATCCTTAAAACACCATTAAGATAAAGCATTGCTTCTTTAGTCTCTCCTTTAATCACTTTGTCTCTGATGAGACACAACTTCTCATCCTCAAATTGGTGCTCTCAAATCTGGCCCATCAAGGAAGAACAAGCATAAATGAAAGAAAATATACCACCCTCGTGGGAAAGCTGTAACCTGACTAGGCCATTAGCAGGATGTTGAACATCCTTAGACAAAGGTTGCTCCTAAACTAGAATAGTGGCTATACTCCCCATGCTAGAATTCTGCTATCAAGGCATTGGACACCATATTAGCCATCCCCGGATGATATAAGATAGTCAAATCATAGTCCTTTAGTAACTTAATCCACCTATGCTACCTCAAGTTTAGATCTTTTTGACTGAAAATACACTAAAGACTCATATGATCTGATAAGACCTCACAATGTACACCATATAAGTAATAACGCCACAACTTAAGTACAAAAACCACTGCCACTATCTATTATGCCATGTGTAGGATAGTTCTTTTCATGGACCTTCAGCTGTTTAGATGTATAGGCAATTACTTTCCCATTTTGCATCAACACAACAACTAAATTAACTACTGGAGCATCACAATACATCATAAAGTCCAAACGTACCTCAGGTAATGTTAGAATCTAAGCTGAAGTCAATAAAGTCTTGAGCATTTGAAAGCTCACCTCATACTCAACAGACCAATGAAAGACTATATTCTTCTAAGCTAACCTGGTTAATCAGGCAATAATAGAAGAAAAACTCTAAATAAACTACCGATAATACCCAGCTAACCCTAAAAAACAACGAATCTCATTAGCTAAGGTAGGCCTTGTCTAACCTCTAACTGCCTTAACCTTATCCGGATCCACTCTAATCCTCTCCTTGGGCGCGACATGCCCTAAGAATACCACTGAATCAAGACAGAACACATACTAGAAGAATTTTTGCATATAATTTTTCCTCTCTCAACCTCTGTAGTACTATCCTCAAGTGACGATCATCAGAAGCCTCAGTCTTAGAATATACCAAGATGTCATTAATGAATACTATCACAAAAGAATCCAAGTACAGACAAAACACCCTTCTCATTAGCTTCATGAACACCGTAGGGGCATTAGTCAACCCAAAAGACATCAACAAAAACTCATAGTGGACAAAATGAGTTTGAAAAGCTATCTTAGGGATATTTGATGGTTTAATCCTCAACTGATGATAACTAGACCTCAAGTAAATCTTAGAGAACGAAGCTTCTCCCTAAAGCTAAACAAATAAGTCATCAACATAAGAAAGGAGATACTTGTTCTTGACAGTCACATTATTCAACTTCCTGTAATCAATACACATCCTCATAGTCCCATCCTTCTTTTTTACAAACAAAACTGGGGCATCCCTAGGTGACATGCTAGGACAAATAAATCCCTTGCTTAACAAGTCTTGGAGCTGCTCTTTCAATTTTTCAATTCAGCTGGAGACATTTGATATGGTAGGATTGGGATGGTCTTAGTGCATGACTCTTGATTAATAAGAAAGTCAATATCCCTAAACCATAGAAATAGACTCCATGGAAGGTGGTTTAATACTAGTATCTCGAATGAAAGCAAAGTGAGATAAACATCCCCTACCAATCAATCTCTGAGCTTGGATTAGCAGATAACTTTGCTAGGATAAGAACCACTATCACCCTTCCACTCAATCTTTGGTACACCGAAAATGGGTAAGGTCATAGTTTTTGTATAATAATCAGGAATGATATAATATGGAGAAAGCCAATCCATCTCTAAGATAACATAAAAATTGACCCTCTCCAGAATAATCATATTTACCCAAGTATAAGACCCTGCCAAAGAAATAATGCAGGATCAATACACATGATCCACCACTTCCTCACCTATTAGTGTAGATACATGGATAGGTACGGGCATATGATCACATAGAAAGTAGAATTAAGATAAAAAGTAGGACATATAGGAGTAGGTAGATCCAGGATCAAGAAATATAAATGCAGATCAATCATAAACTAAAATAATATCTGTGATGACTGCATAAGTAGCCTCTACCTCGGACCTCCTTGGAAATGCATAACACTATGATCCTCTACCATCACCTATCTTAGCAAGGGAACTAAGGATTAACACTCAAATTACTCAATGAATCAACTTACGTCTAGCCATATTCCTCGATAATGGCGCCAAAATATTTGATGTTGACCAAGTTATACCTCTATTTTAAATGGTTAAGCGATAGATGTCAAGATATAAAACCTAAGCAAGGTTAGGGTCGAACCCACAGTAAATACATAGACTCATAAGAATTCACAAATAAGCAATTCAAATAGTTAAACAACTCAAGTCCCCAAAGGAGAGGGTTTTGCAATAATTAATAAGAAAGTAAACTAAACTAACTATCATAGAAGAAAATCAATAATAGAGAGCAACTAGGATATTGTGTTCCCCATGATTTCCCAACTCAATATCACCTGATAACCTAATTCTTGTTTAGAATATAGCATGCAGAACGATAAATTAAGTTCACTAAGCCCTTTGGTCAAAGGTGGGAGGCAAATTTCACTATGTGACTTGGCCCATCTCTACAGTGTGAATTACTAACCATTATCTATTAGTCCCAGTACAACCTTTCCTTGGCCCAGTTCTATTGATAATACAAGAACACATTATCGAATCCTATTAATGAATCTTGTTATGACCCAAGCCTAGGGCAAAGATATGATATGACGGATGGAAAACCCGAAGAAACCCCAAATAAGCCTCTTAACCTATCATTACAAATCATTAGTCGCAAAAGCATATAAAAATATTAAAAAGCAAGAATAGGGGTAAAAGAGCTAAGTGGAAAGCTTGCACAATATCATAGTCAAGAGACAAAAGTCAAACTCATATCAAAGATACATAACATGTCCAACAACCACCTCTACTACATATATAAGAGAGGGGGCCAAGACATAGCAACTAGACTCACCCACATAGTCAAATAGAACATGAAGAAAAGTGTTTCAATACATAACACAGTGTAGACTATGGTCCCTGAAGTGGAGACTCACCAACTAGCATGAGTAGTAACGAATTAACCACATCGAGGAGGAGGATCAACTTGGGCTTCGGTTTCTACATGGTGATATCATATAGGCAAGAGTATGTGTTAGTACGTTTGAATATACTAAGTTTGTATCATAATCAAAATGCATAATATTAAGCAATAGGCATCATATAATAATATAGCATATATGATCAATGCTTAAGTGAAACACCTTTACCCCTTGGTGGTTGTGTGGTACAAATCCCTTATATGGTTGATAATAATCACACCTTATCACCACGGTGGAGAACCCCTCACATGGTTGATGAGTACAAACCCCCACCTTGATTACCCTGGTTCTTATCCCCCCGGATCAGGTATGGTCTAATGCAACACTTCATATAGAGTGTATCATATGCATAAGCTCATTTCAACATCATGTAGTCATTCATATCATATCTCATACGTTGGACCTTCAACTCCTCAAGAAACCACATCCGTACATTTTTTCAAACACTCAGAGGGTAAATAATTCTAGTATAAAATCATGAAATGTAGAGGTCAAATCATGCAACAAAATCCATTGTATAACCATCAATCATCACCTTGCAACACCCTCAAGCAACATGCCTCAAAACCCCTCATCAAATCATACAATAGATCAAAGATTTATAGCTCAAAACAAGGAAAGATAGTCACAACTATACATAGCTTCAATATAGTGGCAGTGAACTTCATAATAAGCAAGATCCATTTGTAAATCAATTTTAAATCATGAAATTTGAGTAAAATAAGGCTTGGGTATCATGGGTGAAAGGAACCTATGAAAGAAACTCACATACCTTAGCTTAGAGATGAATCTGGTGAAGATTAGAGACGGACACTTAAAGCTTGAAGAAGAACATTAGCTTAGGATGAGGGTTTTGGACTTGAGTTTGGAGAGTGAAAATATGACTAAATGCTTGAGTGAGTATTGAAAAATATTTTGGGTAAAATGAGGGTTAAATTTGGCTAAGTCTAGGCAAAAACATGTTTGAAAACACTTAGGCCCAAGACTTAGAAGTCTTGGACCGAACTAAAAGAAACAATCCCCAAAATGTATAGAGGGGCACCGCGGAGACGACGCGAAAACCACATTGGAAATTGCACTTTTGAAATTTTATAATTGCTAATCTTTTGCTCTTAAATTGGGATTAGACCCTTTTCACCTAATTTTGACCCCTCTAACAAGAATATGAAGTCAAATTTTTGAAATAGCAAATGCATTTTGAGTTATATGGAATTTAAAATTCCAAACATTCTGAGGTACATTTTCAAGCACTTTTTGGGTCGTTTCAAATCTCTTTTTCTATTCATTACTACCTTGATCTAGTCAGTGACATAGGGCGAGTTCTAATATTCGCTACCATTAGAAAACATGCAAAAAGAAGAAAATTAATTAATACATGCATATACTCATTCCAAGAATTGCAAATTATAGTAGTTTACTTTGTTAGATGTTCATGGTTCCCACAAACCTAGTTATGGATTTAGCTCCTCATGCTATGGTTAGATGAAGAAATTATGAATTGAGAAAATATAATTAAATACTTACTAATTAAATTAAGAATCAAGCAAATCCAAAAATGATTGATAATCACAAGATTGAAGATCAAATTAATTTACAACCGTATTCAATAAATTTTCTCTCTAAGTGTTGTATTCTAAGCCTAATTACAATGAATCTACATGCTCTCCATGAAAAATAACCTAAAAATTCTATTTATAGTAATTAAAATTAAGTCCTTAATAAAATTGGAAAACTAGTTGGCAAACTCCACGAAAGCTATTTATGACTCATAGTATCTTCTATGAGTCATATGGGCTTCCTTGCAGAGAACTTCTGCAGTTTGAGATTACTTGTTTTGGAAACTGAAAGTGTTCCAATTCCTTTTGCAGTTTGTTCTCATTCACTGCTAATATTAGAAGTATCATAATACTGTCACCTTTCTCAAAAAAAAAATTAGAAGTATCATAATCCTGTCTACTTTTGCCCATTTCATAAAGTTACTTGGATATTAGAAGTATACAATTTTTGACTTAGAGTTCATATTTCCATTAAAGAGATTCACATGACAAGTCCAAAACAAGTGCAAATGTTTTTCTCTCCCTTTGCCTCTACAATTTATAGAATGCTCTATGATCCTAGAGGGTCTCATAAATCATAAAAAAATCAGAAATCTTACGCAATTTTTCCCCAAGTCACAGCCAACCTATAATCTTGCAAATCTAAACACAAAAACACATAAAATACAAAAATATCACATTGAGAACACATAAAATCTCAAGTTTTAAGCATCAAAAGTATTGGATTTTGACAGCACATTAGTGGACCTCTCCGATGATGGTTAAGTTGAGTTGATACTTGACCAAACTATTGCTCCAATTATTTGATATCAACAGAGTAAGACTCATTCTTCTTATTAATGTTGGAGATATTAGATTTCATTCCCCTTAAGGCCTCATCTTGTGTGTCAACCTTCTTCAATAGTCTATCAAATATCTCCTCAATCTTGGAACTACTAGTACTGGTATCACGATTGTGGTGGTGCATACGGACCATTTATATGTTATCTTTGTGACCTCAATTTACATCTCTATCTTGGCCCCTATTCCTATTGTAGTAACCTCAATGGTTGTGTCTGAACACACTATCCCTGTTATAGTTTTGACCTTGGTTTCCTTGATCTTGGCATTGATAGTTCTGATTGGACCCTTAGGCATTGGTGTGGAAATCCCCTATCTAATCATCAATGAAGCAAGTTTCCTCCTCATAGTAAGGATTGTCCTGCATGAGTGCTTGCAGAGGCTGATGAACAACTGCATTAACTCTTTCTTGATTTTTCTTCATCATCACCTGCATGTTGGTATAAATTTAGGTAAGCTCTTGCAATATCTCCTTATTTATTTTAGCTTGCTCCGAACCAGTACTGATAGCACAGGAACTTTTGGTAGATGACCTGTGTCTTTGCCCCCATGCACGATTCGTCTTGATCACCTTTTCCAACAATCAATGCAAATGGTTGATCTAAAACTATGCCACCTATGATGGTATTAGTACATGCTTGGTTATTCTTGTCTAGGGCATGGTAGAAGATCTCCACTAAGGCATCATCAACAATTTTATGTTTAGGGACACTTCTCAAATACTTTGTGAATCGGTCTAATGTAGTGCTGATTAAGTCAACAGGATGTTGCTCAAAGTTGTTGATTTGATCTTTCAACTTGAGCATCTTTGATCTCAGGAAGTACCTCTCCAAAAAGGCCTTCTGTAACTCAGTCCATCTGGTGATCGGACTCTGTAAGAGCTCAGACTCAAGGCGTCGGCCACCACATTAGCCTTCCCTCGGATGACATAAGATGGTCAAATCATAATCCTTTAGCAACTCAATCCACCTACGTTGCCTCAAGTTTAGATATTTTTGACTGAAAATATACTGAATACTCCTCTGATCAAATAAGACCTCATAATGTACACTATATAAGTAATGACACCATAACTTAACAACAAAAACCACTATTGATAACTCTTAAGTCATGAGTAGGATAGTTCTTCTCATGGGCCTTCTCATGATACATCTTCGCTACTCATAGATGAATGCAATATCGAGTACAATAAGCCTCCTTAAGAATCAATCTAATCAAGTCACTCACCTTTTGTACATAAACTCGACCTCCAATCCTCAAAACACTATAAGGATCAAGAGTCGCTTCCTTAGCCTCTCATCTGGTTACTTTATTTTTGATGAGACACAACTTCTCATCCTCAAACTGGTGCTCTCGAATCTAGTCCATCAAGGAAGAATGAGCCTCAATGAAAGAAAATACACCACCCTTATCAGAAAGCTATAACCTGACTAGGCCATTAGCTAGACGTTGAACATCCCTGTCCATAGGTTGCTCCTCAACTTGAAAACCATCTATACTCCCCATGCTAGAAGTCTTTCTACTCAAGGCTTTAGCCACCACATTAGACTTCCTCAGATGAGATAAGATAGTTAAACATAGTCCTTTAGTAACGCAATCCACCTACGCTACCTTAAGTTTAGATCTTTTTAACTAAAAATATGCTGAAGACTCCTATGATCAGATAAGATCTCACAATGTACGCCATATAAGTAATGACGCCACAACTTAAGCACAAAAACAACTGCCACTGACTATCATGTCATCTGCAGGATATTTCTTCTCATGGGCCTTCAATTATCTAGAGGCATAGGCAATCATTTTTCCCTTTTTGCATCAGCACACCACCTAAACCAACTCCGGAAGCATCGTAATACATCGTAAAGTCCACCACATGCCTCAGGTAATATTAGAATGGGAGCTAAAGTCAACAAAGTCTTGAGCTTTTGGAACATGCCTCACACTCATCGAACCAATGAAAGACTACATTCTTCTGAGCTAACCTGGTCAATGCGCCAGCAATGGAAGAAAAGCTCTTAATAAACTTCCGATAATACCCATCTAACCCTACAAAATAGCGAATCTCAATAGCTGAGATAGACATTGTCGAACCTCTAACAGACTTAACCTTAGCTGGATCCGCTCTAATCCCCTCCTTGGACACCACATGTCCTAAGAATCCACCGAATTAAGCCAGAACCCACATTTGGAGAATTTTTGCATATTACTTTTTCTCTCTCAACCTCTGTAGTATTATGCTCAAGTGACGAAGATGATCAACCTCAGTCTTGGAATATACAAAGATGTTGTCAATGAATATTACCACAAAAGTATCCAAGTCTGGACTTAATACCTTATTCATTAGCTCAATGAAAATTACTGGGGCATTAGTCGACCCTAAAGACATCAACAAAAACTCATAATGGCCATAACGAGTTTGAAAATCTATCTTAAGGATATCTGATGCTATAATCCTCAACTGATAATAACTAGACCTCAAGTCAATCTTAGAGAACAAAGCTTCTCGCTGAAGCTGATCAAACAATCAATACGGGGAAGAGGATGTTTGTTCTTAATAGTCACCTTGTTCAACATTTTGTAATCAATACACATCCTCATGGACCCATCTTTATTTTCACAAGTAGGACTGGGGCACCCTAAGGTGATATGCTAGGACGAATAAATCCCTTTCTTAACAAGTCTTCAGCTGCTCCTTCAATTTTTTAAATACAGATGGACGCATTCGATATGGAGGGATGGAGATGGACTTAGTTCCCAGATCTCTCTCTATCAGCTTTGTCTCCTTAGATGCACTTACAATAGACCAGAAAGAGGCGTCATCTCTAGATACTCTAAATACTACATGTCGAATAGAATAGTTTAGTCCTCTCACAAACCTACAAACTTTCTCTATCTCATCTGGAACAATGATTACAGTATATCTATATAACTAATAGAAATAAATCTCATACTCGGTGATTGAAAAGTTGTCCTACCTCAGACTCTCAAACCTCAAGTGACTATCCTCCCTCACGCTTCAAGGGACAAATCGATCATAGAAGACACTGGACAACATCTCCCAAGACACTATAAGAGATCCCACTGGCAAAGAGCCTGAATATTTCCTCCACCATTCTCTAGCTTGCTGACGAAGCTAAAGAGTAACATATCGAACCCCTTGCCACTAAGCTAAGCCAATAGTATCTAGTAGCTCCCTAGAAGTAGTCAAAAACTCATGATCATCCTCTGTCCTCCCACCCTAAAATTGAGATGGGTTCATCTTTCTAAACCTCACATTGTAGCACTACTCATTCTCAATCAATTTATCCAATTATGCAAACCGAACCTGAATAGCTGGTGCAACATCAATCTCAACTCTAGGACCCACTGATGGCTACTCCACCAGACCACGAACCATGGGAGCCTAATGTTGCTTTGGAATCTAAACACCTTCTTTGATATCAGAACTACCTGGCATGCTTGTCACGTTACCACTCGGAGAAAAACTCTCAAATACATTTAGTACCCTAAATAAAGTATCATGCAGCAAAGGTAAGGCTATATGATCTAAAGGAACTTAGTCCTTACCAATCACTATCGATGGCTCTAGATAAGCCCCGCTAGCCTGCCCTCTAACTGGTGCCGCTGCTTGAGAACATCCTCTCACTGATGCAACGCTAGAGCACGTTCTCTTGTTAGCTTTCTTCCCCTATCTCTAACTGGGCCCTCAACAAGTGTATAGGGAGCTGCTTCACCTCTAGCACTGGTAACAGTAGCTCTAGTCCTTCTCATCTATCAAAAGAGCATAGGCACAATTTACTACTAATGAAGACAATCAATCACGATAAGAGAGAATGAATAAAAAGAAATTCTCTAATAGTCTTCATATACTTTCAAAGATAAGTGCAGATGTCTCTGTACTGATCCTTGAGACTCTACTTAGACTCAACTTATATGAACATGAAACCTATTAACTTGGGGCTCTGATACCATCTGTTACAACCCAAAAATAGATGGATGGCACTCATCTTATTTCTCTTAGACAAGTTAGTCTAAAGCCCAATTATAATGATAAAGTGTGGAAGTATAATACAAAGTAAAGGTTTAACTTCAGATAACAAGTCAACTTAATCAAAAAGAATCTCCAAAACCTGGTTGTCATGTGCACAAGTCTCTTAACGCCTTATAATAGATTAGAATAAAAACATAAGTATCAAATAATATTGTCTCTAGAGTAGAAAAAATCATAAATAGGTGTGATAAAATAGCTGGGATGGCAAATAACTACCTAACGTAATCTCCACGAGAAGCCTCAAACAAGAAAGAATAGAGGGTATCATGAAGATTCAGCCTCGTAACCTACAAAAATATAGTAGCAAGGGTGAATACCAACCACATGGTACCCAGCAAGTGAACTACTAAACACAAAATTAAGCAATATAGATCACAGGTACTCCTAAAACTCCAACTGAACCTCCATAACTACAAACTACATAAAAACCAGCCGACCTAATAGTTAACAATTCACATATCATATAGCTCAGTCATATCACACCAACAATTATAGATCAATAATACAAGGGATCAAGTACATTTGTCATAATTTTCACCAAAAGGAACATGCAAGATAAAGATATGTAATGTAATGCAATAGAATAATGTCAAGTATAATGATGCATGTCTAGCATAGTGATACACACACCCTATCTCTCAGTCTGGGACCCATGAGGGACTTTTAATTCATGCATCTGCCGCGGCATTCAACATAACTCAAAATCATAGTATCTACCACAGAGTACAAAATGACCCTCGAAATATAGTATTTGTTGTTACGTGCAACACATCCCTCGAAATATATTATCCGTCACGAGATGCAACACGTCCTTCAAAATGGTACATCCTCTTCAATTCTTATTCTTTTTCAGTACATATAACACGTGTCACAAAGATCAATGCAAATACGCATGCTTACACAATAATTAGAACATGACTAATTTTCATACAATGCACAATTCACAACAATATGGTTTTTGTACAATATCATTACTAACTCAATATTTCCAAATCATGCTCAACACCTCACACAAAGAAGTACAATATTCTATATACTTAACAAAGGTTAAGAAATTCACATATCTTTATAATTGAACATTCACTTTGGGGCTTGACGCTTCCCCTTCTGAATAAAATCTATAGCACCATGATCTAATCAAATAAATTACCATAATAAGATATCAAAACTAATAACACCTATATTACTATACTTCCAGCTTAGACCCAAAAACTAACCAATTCCATAGTTAACTCTCGGAATTTCAAGTCGAGCATTAAGTTTCAATGTTTCCAATATTAATACAAAATATATACATATTTATATACATACATCCAAAGACGGCTAACAAAGAACCAAAAGCGTTGAGCAAAAGTGCAGCAGTAAACACTTATAATGTTTAGAAAAAAATAATTTATTTTAGAAGTACTATTGTTGCTGCAACAACTTGAAATCACAAGTCAAAGTATAGATTATATATATATATATGTGTGTGTGTGTGTGTGTATACATATTTATATACGAAGTCACTAGCGTGGCTGGTCTTAAGGTGATTGACCCTCCTTTCAACATACATATAAAATTAAATAACAAGATGCAATGCAACATGCTCCAATACAATATTTCATCCCCCTATTATCCATTACTTAAGGCCACTAATAGAAACCAAGATTCCATGTAACTTTTCTGTGATTAATAACTCCTACAACAACACGATTATACTATACAAATACATAGGTAGAAGATATCCAGCAAATTAACAACAATCATGTGACCTTCTAGAATTTCAAGACGTCAATTCTTATCATCCTTATCTCCTTTACAATTCAATATAAGATATGAACTATAAGAATAAAAAACAATTAAACATTAAAGAATCATTTAGTCACCATCTATACAATTCATAAAGTTAACAAAAACTCTTGCCTCCCACGCGTACACCTAGGAAACATTTAGGATTCAAGAATTAAGAATGTATACCCATAACTAATGCCTTCGTGTTGATGCACAGCCACGGTCGGTTCATAGTTTTTTTCTCTTTTCTTAGTTGAATATCAAACTGATCAGCCCTAATATTTAATTCAATATATGCTAAGTTGTATAGGATATTTAGTACATTATCAATTTAGTCCTCTGATTAAATTCATTATCTAAACTTACCCATAAACTAATTAATTTAGTTATCAAATAGTCCAAAATACACATTTAAAATTTATGGGAAGTATATTTTACAAAAATAAGGAACTAAATTTCTAAACGACCCAAACGGTCATTACATTATTCACCACTAATGTGAAGCACAACTAATTTCTCTGTTGTATACATATCCTTGACCAAAATGAAATGGACAGAATTAATCAATCCATAACTACCCAGATAGAATCATAACCACTCACAATAGTGGGCAAATGCACCATAAAATCCATGGTGATCCACTCCAACTTCCATGTAGGAATGGGAATCCTCTGAGACTTACCTCCAAGCCATTGGCACTCACACTTCAATTGTTGAAAGGTTAAATACTTAGCCACAGACTCTGAAATAATCTTCATATCATGCCATTAATAGTGCTGACTCAGGTCAGGATACATCTTTGTTGCTCCTAGATGAATAGAATAATGAGTATAATAAGCCTTCTCAAGAATCAATCTAATAGTGTCACCTACCTTAAGTACACAAACATGACCTCCAATCCCCATAAAACCATCAGTGTTGAGCACCGCTTCCTTAGCCTCTCCTCTGGTCACTTTCTCCTTAATATGACACAACTTCTCATCCTCAAATTGGCACTCTCAATGAGCCTTAATGAAAGCACGTACACCACCCTCATCAGAAAGTTGTGACCTTACTAGGCCATTAGCTAGACGTTGAACATCCTTGACCAAAGGTCGCTCCTCAACTCAAATGGCATCTAGACTCCCCGTGCTAGAAGTATTTCAACTCAAAGCATCGGTACCATGTTATCCTTCCCTAAATAATATAATATGGTCAAATCATAGTCCTTTAGCGACTCAATCCACCTACGCTGCCTTATTTATAGATATGTTTGACGAAAAATATACTGGAAACTCCCATGGTCAGTGAAGACCGTACAATGTACACCATAAGAGTAATGATGCCACAACTTAAGCACAGAAACTACTACCACTAACTCTAAGTTATGAGTAGGATAGTTGTTCTCAGGGGCCTTCAACTGTCTAGAAGCATAGGTAATCACTTACCCTTTGTGCATCAACGCACCACCTTAACCAACTCCTGAAGCATCATAATACACCATAAAGTCCACACCTACCTCAAGTAATATTAGAATAAGAGCTTTTGAAACCTTTCCTCACACTCATCAGGATAATGAAGGACTACATCCTTCTGAATTAACCTAGTATAGAGGGTTGTAATGGAAGAAAAACTTTGTATAAACCAACAATAATACCTAGATAACCTTATAAAACTAAATATCTATAGCTGAGGTAGGCCTTAATGAGCATATAACTACCTTAATCGTAGCCGGATCCACTCAAATCACCTCCTTGGACACCATCTGCCCTAAGTATACCACTGAATCAAGCCAGACTTTACACTTGGCAAATTTTGCATGTAACTTTTTCTCTGTCAACACCTGTAGAACTATCCTCAAGCGATGAGCATGACTAGCCTAAGTCTTAGAATATACCAAGATGTCATCAATGAATACTATCATAAAAGTATCCAAGTACAGACAAACACCCTGTTTATTAGCTCCGTGAACACTACAGGGCATTAGTCAACCCAAAAGACATCACCAAACTCTCATAGTGGCCATAATGAGTTTGAAAAGCTATCTTAGGGATACATGATGAGATATAGAAATACAACTCTTATAATGCTTTAAACAAAGGATTTTTGCGAGTTCTCAAATAAACGTTATATTTTGATGTTTGTTTTTGTTATTTTTTACCCAAATTTATTGCGGTATGGATAAATGGATGAATGAGAGTAAAATGAATGTAAATAGGCCAAAGTGAGGGTATTTGAAAATGGACCAAGCAACTAGAGAAGAATCAAGGCCAAATGAAGGTCCACGTGGACCTCCAAAGCTCGTGTGACTGCCCAAGGGTTGTAAGGTTCTTCGTGGCCTCACACTTAGAGATATGGGATGGGATGGCATGGCTATGGAAAATGGCTAAGTCAAGCCTCATGATATACTTAATGGGCCGTGAGAAGTGAGACGGTTTGTGTGTTGGCTCGTCAAAGTGACGTGAATCACTATCACCATCGAAAAGAAAGAAAAATTTGTAAGTGAGGCTAGATGGAGCTTGTCATGGGACATGTTGCCAACCATAGTCCATGACATAGAGGCGTATGAAGAGCTTGAGAAATAAAATAATGGCATACAGTCTGTTAAACGGACCGCTGACTCATGCACTGGCCATCTACTGGGTCGTGTGTTGGCCCATGTCTATACCGATTAAATTTTTCCTATTTTAATATGGATTAGGTTTTATTTGTATATAAATAGAATTGTTATTTCATTTTTACTTAGTCTTGGACGGCAAAAGATAGAAAACACTGAAAAAAAAACTATTTTTCTTGAGATTTCACAAGATTTTGGGATTTTGCTTATCTAGTTCAAGATTATAACTCCTAGATTCATTGATTCTTCAATAATAAGTCATTTATTATGAATTCCTTGTATCATTGTGGGTTTTCTTTCTTGAATATGATAGGTTAAACCCATAAACTAGGGTTATGTGAACCATAACAAATCATTAAGATAGACGAATATGGGGTAAATCTCTTGATTGATTAGCGTATATATCATAGTAATATTCATTATAATTTCTTCCTTAATGAGTTGACGCATTATGGAATGACCCCAAAAAGTTCTCAAAAACGTGCCCTGAAAGTACCTGGAATCTTATTTTTCATATATCTAAAAATTCATTTAAAATTTCAAAAATTCGACTCCATATTCTTGTTTAGAGGGTGTAAATTAGGGTCACAAGGGTCTAATCTCAAACTTAAAGCAAAGGAATCAAATTATTAAATCTCCCTTGGTGCTATTTCCAGTAAGGATCTGCGACCTCTCTGCAACGCAAAAAGGTGTATTTCCTACATTGTCTTTTCCTAGTTCACCTAGATTTTTCTAAGTGTTGGACCTAAGTTTTTTCAAACATATTTTCACCTATACTTAGACTTATTTCACCCTCATATCACCCAAAAACATTCCCCAATATTTCCCTAAACACATATACTCATTTCTAACCCTAAGTTAAGTCCCAATCTCAAGAATTTCTTCAAGGATCTCACCCAAGTTTCAAATCACCATTAAAGTTTTCTTCAAGAACTTCACAAAAGCTAAGGTATGTGGTGTTGAACCATTGGGTCATTTCACCTATGGTACCTAAAACCTCTTTTACTTAATATTGTATGATTTAAAGTTGATTACATGTGGGTCTTGTATATTGAGAAATTTACTGCACAGTGATTTTAGTTCATGAAAGTGTGGTTTTTTAGCATGGCTTGAGCTTCAATTCTTAGATCTAATGTTGGATTTGATGAGGGGTTTTGATATAAATGTCTTCGAGATGTTGCAGGGGTGTTGATTAAAGGTTTTACCATTAATTTTCCTGCATGGTTTCATCTCCAAAATTGCATGCTCTTTCACCCCTATTACATATCCCAAGGTGTTTGATAAAATGTCCGATTATGGTTTCTTGAGGAATTGAAGGTCTAAAGCATGAGATATGATATGAATGATATTATGATGATGAAATAAGCTTATGTACATGATTATTCCAACATAAGGTATTGCATTAGAGCTATGATGAATCCTATATAAAGTGTTGCATAGACCATGCCCGATCCAGGGGGACAAGAGCTGAGAAACCTAAAATGAGGGTTAATACTCATCTCTGTCAGGGTGATGGGGTGGCATCGTCAACAACCTAGAATGAGGGTTAATACTCATCTCCACCCAGGTGATAGGGTGGCAATATCACCAACCTACCAAGTGGTTCATACATTGGAAATCTAGCTTGGTTTGATCTTCACATATGATATTCTATATAAGTATGATTTACCTAAGTCTGTTTTACTTATGCATTGATCATACATGACATATTGTTGTATAATGCCTATTGCCTATTATTATGTATATTGATTATGAAGCTTGTCTCCTGTTGCATTGCATCCCACATATTTAGTACATTCAAACGTACTAATGCATACTCTTGGCTATATGATATCACCATCTAAGAACTGGTGCCCAACTTGATCATCCTACTGCATGTGACTCGGTGGTGCTATTCCAAGCTTATTGGTGACTCCTCCATTTTGGGGACTTTGGTTTATGTTTTCTTCTTATTTAAGTATTGAGACACTATCTTATGTTCTATTTAACTATGTGGATGAGCTTGATTACTATGTCTTGGCCCCCTCTCTATCTATGTATTTAGAGATATTTGTTGGACATCTTGTGTATTTATGTATGAGCTTTGACTCATCTATTTTGTTTAAGTATTAGACTCTCTCTTTCTCCCTTAGTCCCATTCCCCCTTGTTTATGTTTCTTATGATGTTTTATATTGCTTTTCCAACAAAGGATGTGTAATGATATGCTAAGGCTTGTTTGGGTTCCCTTCGGGTTCCCCATTCGCTGGTCATGTCTATGACCTAGGCTTGGGTTATAACAAACTTTGTATCATAGCACTAAGTTGATAGATCCTTGGAGTCCAACATACCACACCAATTATATCCTATCCATGGTTGTGAATTACGCCATGACTATAAATAGGAGGTTGTGAGGCATTTTAGGAAATATTTCCCTTCTTGTTGCTCTAGGTCGTGCTTTAGAGTTGTAATAAGTTGATTCCTCCCTAATAATTGTTCTTTGCTATGCTAGATCATGACGAATACTAGAGAAAGATGGGTCCAAACTCCCTAGTAGAAACCTTACAATGGTGAGCTCCTGGATGCTCTTACTATACTTGCCCAAGTAGTGGCCAACCAAGTCCAACAAGGGGACCAAGCCCTTCATGCTACTAACCCTGGAGCTAGGGTAAGGGACTTCATGAGGATGAATCCTCTTGTTTTCCATGGGTCAAAGGTGGATGAGGATCTACAAGAGTTTATTGATGAAATCTACAAAAACTTATCGATCAGGGATGTTGGGCCAAATAAGAAGGCGAAGTTCGTGGCGTAGCTACTCAAGGGGGTGGTCCAAATTTTGTTTGATCAATGGAAAGGTGAAAAAGGTAATGGATTTGTGGTGATTTAGGAGGAATTTAAATTGGCCTTCCTTAGTCGGTTATTCCATCTTGAGCTTAGGGAAGCAAAGTTGGTTGAGTTTATGAACTTGAAACAAGTAGGTATGAATGTCAGGGAGTATATCCTCAAATTTAATCAACTTTCAAAGTATGCTCCTTATTTGGTGGTCGACCCTGTGTCAAGGATGTATAAGTTTGTTATAGGGGTCTCCAATTTGGTAAGTGAAAAGTGTCGGTCTGCCTTGCTTATTAGTGATATAGACTTGTCTCAATTAATGACATATCCCAAGAAAATAGAAGAAGAAAAATTGAGAAAGAGGATGGGCCATGAGGCCAAGAGAGCTCATTTTGGGGGAAAGCTCCAAAGAGGTGGTCCTCAAGGTGGTTCCCTAAGGCACAATCGATTATATGCTCTAAATGGAAGGTAAGGGGTGGTGAGTTCCCCGATGTAGTTACTAGTATGCTGAAAATCTTTAATCTTGATGTATATGCTTTGATTGATCCGAGTGCCACCCTTTCCTT
Organism: Solanum sejunctum; assembly: GCA_025642045.1. NCBI lineage: Eukaryota > Viridiplantae > Streptophyta > Magnoliopsida > Solanales > Solanaceae > Solanum > Solanum sejunctum. The sequence continues at coordinate 31,850 of JAOTQJ010054035.1, forward strand.
TGTTACCCCCTTTGTTGCTAGAAAGTTCTATGTTGAGTCAGAGTTGTTGCATGAGTGATATAAGGTATCTACGCCTATGGGTACATATATTGTTGTTAGGAGGGTATACAGAAATTGTCCGATTTGCATATTGCATAAAATCTTACCTTGTGATCTTGTTGAAATAGATATGGTTGGTTTTGATGTTATTCTTAGGATGGATTGGTTGAATGCATACTATGCTTCTATTGATTGTAGGACTCGTAGGGTCAAGTTTCAATTTCCAAATGAACCCATACATGAGTGGGAAAGTCATGATGTAAGAGTCAGGGGTAGCTTCATCTCATGCATTAAAGCCCATAGGTTAATTTCCAAGGGGTGTTTATATCATCTTGTAAGAGTCAAAGATATAGAGTCCAAAGTCCCTTCCACCAAAATTGGATCTGCTTGTAAATGAATTTCTTGATGTCTTCCCAAATGAACTTCCCAGTGTTCCTCCAAAAAGGGAGATAGATTTTGTTATAAATCTCCTTCCTGACATCCAACTTATCTCCTTACCATATGGCCTCGGTAGAGTTGAAGGAGTTAAAGGAGCAATTGAAAGATTTGTTGGAGAAGGGATTTGTTAGACCTAGCCAATCACCTTGGGTGCATCGATATTGTATGTAAAGAAGAAAGATAGGTCACCCAGAATGTGCATTCACTATCGGCAACTCAATAGGGTCACTATAAAGAATATATATCCTCTTCCAAGGATTGATGAATTATTTGACCAATTGCAAGGGGCTAGATTTTTCTCTAAGATTGATCTTTGGTCCGGGTACTATCAAGTAAGGGTAAGGGAGTGTGTCCCGAGATGGCCTTCCGAACTAGGTATGGGCATTATAAATTTGTGGTGATGTTCTTTGGATTAACTAATATGCCGACCATCTTCATGGACATAATGAATAGGGTCTTCAAACCCTATCTTGATTCCTTTGTTCTAGTCTTTATTGATAATATTTTGATTTATTCACATAGTAGGGAAGAACATATGGGCCATTTGAGGGTCGTGTTGCAAAGATTGAGGAACGAGAGATTTTATGCTAAATATGACAAGTGTGAGTTTTGGTTGAAGGAAGTTGCATTCTTGGGTCATATGGTATCCGGGGATAGTACAAAAAGTGAATCCTAAGAAAACTGATGTGATTAGGAATTGGTCTAAACTATTGAACCCGTCGGATATTAGGAGTTTCTTGGGGCTTACAGGTTACTATAGAAGGTTTGTCAATAGGTTCTCCTCTATTTCTTCTCCTATAACAAAATTGATTCAAAAAAAAAGTTTAAATTTGTATAAACCGATGAATGTGAGAAAAGTTTGCAAACATTGAAGGATAGACTTGTGTTCGCTCCTATATTATAACTAATGGATGTGCTTGAGGATTATGTTATGTATTATGATGCATCTAGATTTGGTTTGGGTTATGTACTAATACAAAATGGTAACGTCATTGCCTATTATTCTAGGCAACTCAAAGTGCATGAAAAGAACTTCCCTACCCATGATATTGAATTGGCCGCCGTGGTATCTGCATTAAGAATTTGGCATCATTATTTGTATGGAATACATGTTGATGTTTTCACCGATCATAAGAGCCTTAAATATATCTTCACTCAAAAAGATATCAACTTGAGACAAAGATGGTGGCTAGAAGTCCTTAAGGACTATGACATGAGTGTGCATTGCCATCCGGGTAAAGCAAATGTTGTGACAGATCCTTTAAGTTGGGTATCCATGTGTAGCCTAGCTCATGTGGATGCTGGTGAAAGGGAGATGGCAAGGAAGGTGCATAGATTGGCTAGATTGGGGGTGAGGTTAGAAGATATAGGTAATGATGTTATTGTTGACGATGGTTCTAAATTTTATTTGGTTGATAAGGTGATAGCAAAACAAGATCTAGACTCCTCCTTGCATGAGTTGAAGTCCTTGGTGAAAGAAGCAAAGATTGATGCTTTTTCCCAAGGAGGGATGGGGCCCTTAGTTACCAAGGTAGGTTGTGTGTGCCATGCATTGATTGTTTCAGGGAGAGAATTCTTGATGAAGCCCATAGTTCTTCCTATTCTATCCACCCCGGTTACACCAAAATGTATAGAGACTTAAGGGATGTGTATTGGTGGGGAGGCATGAAGAGAGATATTGCTAAAGTGTTTTTCGTTTGCCATAGTTGTCAATAAGTCAAAACCGAACATTAAAGGATGAGTGGCCTAACCCAAGACATAGAGATTCCTACTGAGAAGTGGGATGTAGTTAATATGGGTTTTGTTGTTGGGTTGCCCAAGACTAGAAAAGTTTTGATTTCCTATAGGCTGTGGTTGATAGTATGACAAAATTGGCTCACTTTCTATCGGTCAAGACTTCATATAGGGCTGAACTGTATGCAAGGTTATACATGCATGAGCTGGTAAGGTTGAACTGGGTTCGCTTATCCATTATATTGGATCGTGGTGCACAATTTACTTCAAACTTTTGGAGATCATTACAAAGGGGTCTTCGAACCAAAGTTCACCTTCGTATGACCTTCCACCCTCAAACGGATGGCCAAGCCGAGAGGACAATTCAAACACTTGAGTATATACTTAGGGATTCTGACTCGGACCTTAAAAGTATTTGGGATGGACATCTTCCATTAATTGAGTTTTCCTATAATAATATCTATCACTCTAGCATCGGTATGGCTCCTTTTGAAGCTCTTTATGGGAGACATTGTAGATCATCGGTGGGTTGGTTTGAGGTTGGAGAGATGGCCTTATTGGGGCCGTATCTAGTTAAGGATGCTCTTGAGAAGGTTAAGATGATTAGGGAAAGGTTGATGGAAGCCCAAAGTCATCAAAAATCCTATGCCGATGTAAGGAGAAGAGACCTACGAATTCCAAGTGGGGGATTGGGTTTATTTAAAAGTTTCTCCAATGAAAGGTGTGGTCCATTTTGGTAAGAAGGGGAAGTGGATTCCAAGTTATATTGGTCCTTACAAGGTGATAAACAGGGTTGGCAAGGTAGCTTATGAGTTGAAGTAAAGAGATTGAGGAACAAAGATGTGGCATCCGTTAAGGTTCTTTAGAGGAACGAACAAGTCGAAAGTGCTACTTGGGAGGCTGAAGCAGACATGTAAAAGTGGTACCCTTATCTCTTCAAATCCACTCAATCCTAAGGTACTAATTTTATGTCCCCTATATGTCTTCAAGTCTTACATTTCAGCCCGTATGTCATTTATGTGCATTCATTTTTAAGTTGACAATTTGTGATGATTTCACAATTATAATGGGATTTTGAAAGTGATGCTTAAAATCTAATGTTGCATTCATCTTGGAGATGATTTATTGATGATTATTCTTGTCTTGTACGACTCTTCTACATTTGGGGATGAATGGTTCCAATGGATAAATATTGAAAAGACCCCAAAAAGTTCCCAAAAACATGCCTCAGAAGTGCCTGAAATCTTATTTTTCGTATATCTAACAATTTATTTGGAATTTCAAAAATTTAACTTCATATTCTTGTTGAGAGGGTCCAAAATTAGGGTAATAAGCATATAACCTTAAATTTAAATCAAAGGAATCAAATTATGAAATTTTGCTTGGTGCAATTTCTAGTGAGGGTCCGCGACCTTTCCATGATGCAGAGAGGTGTATTTCCTGCATTGTCTTTTCCTAGTTCGCCCAGATTTTTCTATTCCTAAATGTATTTTCACCTATACTTAGCCTTATTTCACCATTATATCAGTCAAAACATTCCCTTATATTTCCCCAAATACTTAGACTTATTTCTAACCCTAAATTCAAGTCCCAAACTCAAGGTCAATCTCAAGGATTTCTTCAAGGATCTAACTCAAACTTCAAATCTGTATTAAAGTTTTTCAAGAACTTCACAAAAGCTAAGGTATGTGGTGTTGAACCGTTGGGTCCTTTCACACATGGTTCCTAAACCCTCTTTTACATAATATTATATGACTTAAAGTTGATTTTACATGTAGGCCTTGTATATTGAGAAATTTATTGCACAACAATTTTAGTTCATGAAAATATGATTTTTTAGCTTGTTTTAAGCTTCAAATCTTAGATCTAATGTTAGATTTCATAAGGGGTTTTGATATGAATGTATTGGGGGTGTTACAAGGTTTTAATTAAAGGTTTACCACTGATTTTCCTGCATGATTTCATCTCCAAATTAGATGCTCTTTTACCCCCATTACATACCCCCAAGATGTTTAATAAAATGTCTGATTATGGTTTTTTGAGGAATTGACTGCCCACAGCTTGAGATATAACATGAATGATGTTATGATGATGAAAATGAGCTTATGTACATGATTATTCCAACATAAGGTATTACATTAGAGCTATGATGTATCCTATATAAAGTGTTTCATAGACCATGCTTGATCCAGGGGGACAAGAGCCCGGGTAACCTAGAATGATGGTTAATACTCATCTCCACCAGGGTGACGGGGTGGCATCATCATCAACCTAGAATGAGGGTTAGTACACATCTCCACCTAGGTGATGGGGTGGCAACATCACCAACCTACCAAGGGGTTGATACCTTAGAAATCTAGCTTGGTATCATCTTCACATATGAATTCTATATGAGTATGATTTACCTAAGCAAGTTTTACTTATGCATTAATCATACATGACATATTGCTATATCATGCCTATTGCCTATTGTTATTCATGTTGATTATGAAGCTTTACTCATGTTGTATTACATCCCACATACTTAGTACATTCAAATGCACTAATGCATACTCTTGCTTACATGATATCACCATGTAAGAACTAGTGCGCAATTTGATCATCCTCCTTCACGTCGCTAGGCAGTGCTATTTCAAGCTTGTTGGTGAGTCCTCCATTTCGAGGACTTTGGTTTATGTTTTCCTCTTATCTATGTATTGAGACATTATCTTATGTTCTATTTGACTATGAGAGTGAGCCCAGTTACTTTGTCTTGGCCTCCACTCTATCTATGTATTTAGAGGTGTTTATTGGACGTGTTGTTTATTTATGTATGAGGTTTAAATCGTCTATGTCATTTAAGTATTACACTCTCTCATTCTCTATTAGTCCCATTTCCCCTTGTTCATATTTCTTATGAATTTTTATATTACTTCTGCGACTAAGGATATGTACTGATATGCTATGAGGCTTGTTTAGGGTCTATTCTGATTCCTTATCTGCGGGTCATGTCTAGGCCATAGTCTTGGGATGTGATATATTAGGGTAAGTCTTTAATCATTACATACCCAAAAGGGATGTTTTGATTCGGAAAAGAGTTCTACGATGGAGATTTGAGGTTTTTAACCTGGTCTAAGTACTTGAGATCAAAAGGTGAGAGTATTCCCGGATGGACAATAAAGGTTAGCAAGTATACATTCTGATATCAAAAGGTGATGAACGATATGCATATAAGAAGGACTAAGAGGTGAACTAAATGTTACATAACTTATTAGATCTTATATATATAATCCTAAATAAGTTTACCACTAGATTTGGCTATTGAATTAGATGTCATGGGAAACACAGTCCTAGCTTTGCATAAATTGTTTGAAATCTAGTAGTCCTTGCACTTATTTATTGCCTTATTTTAGTAACTTAGTTTGAATAACCAAAAAAAACCATTTACTTTATACACTTTTATTTTGAGAATTGATATTACATTTGAAAATGGTGCTAATAGATATATTCTCACGCATTTCTTGTGGAATTGACCTCAACTCTTGGTTGAATTCTATATTTGATCAATGACCACTTTACTATTCCTTTTGGAGCTTAAATTTGGGCGTATCAAATTTTGGTGCCATTTTACTTTTGTTTTTTTATTTTTGTTTCTTGGTAGGGATCCAGCATTGTATACTAAACACCCAAAGCAATGGTGAAGCACTTATTCCATACGACACTAAGCTTACTAAATCAATCTGTAGAGTGAATGCCCTAGAAAGCTAAGTAACTAGATAGAGAGAGTTAGTTGTGAACCCTGTAAATGGGGGAAACAATTGTCTGTGTGACTATGACCTACTGGCAATGAGGTACCGTCGGTAGCACCACTTAAACATGTGTCATACCTGGTATGAGACCCCAAGTGCCTCAACTACCCCAAGAAGTAAATGATGATGATGAGGGTGCTAGGATTACAGGGGCAATTATACTTCCCCTACTGCTCGCAGGTGTTAAGTTCACTATCACTAGTACTATGCTGCAGATGCTACAGTTGAAAGGGTTGTTTAGTAGAGTAGCAACTGGGGATGCAAATCAGCATGTCCTCAACTTTCTGGCAATATGCCAATGGTCTGAGATTGCTAGTGTCAGTCAGCAGGCAATTAGGTTGTGGTTATTCTCATTGTCTCTTTTTGGTACGACACCAAGTGACTGAATGAGCTTTGACATGATTCCATCTGCACTTGAGGAGAGTTAAAGGAGGCATTCTTGGAATGGTTCTTCCCTGCATTAGACAGTTGAAAATCACATATGATGTTGGGGCTCATAAGCAACTATTGAATGAAGCACTACATAAGACTTGGGAGGGATTTAGTGCCCTGATCATCTCCTCACAAATGAGCACTTGAAGAAAGTCTTCTAGAGGTCTTGCAGCTTTGTGAAAAAATCGATCATTGATGCTGGTTATGGGGGATCATACATGTTCAGGACTTTCCCAGACATATTGGTGATCTTAGATCAGGTACCCAAGAATAACAGGGCATTGTACACTAGAGATGGGGACTATTCCTTGCTCATCTTTAAGATGACTGCGGAACAGCGATGGAAGGAGGAGGAACGGGATCAAGACATGGCCCATATGAAGACCCAACTAGAGTTGCTGACAAAGCAATTCTTAAATGAAATCACAAAAGAGGTAAAAGTTATAGACACAATGCCTAGGTACCATGACTAAGGGTATAATTATTTTAACGAGGCAAATTTCTAGGCAGCCAGGGGGGTTACCGGTCATTCAACGCCGGTAATCAAGATTAGAACTACAATTGTAATTAGAACTATCAAGGAAACTGGTAGAATAGAGATGGCTATAGAAACCATGAGCGTCAGAATGATGTGGTGAAAACTCAAAATTAGAAGAAATGATGGCAAAGGTACTTGACAAAATTGAGTCCACTGAGATAGGGATGCAAGATATAAAAGGGGAGATGTCCAATGTTCGGTAGCTAGTCGACTCGCACTCCACCTTGATCAAGAATCTAGAATAATAGATAGGGAAATTGTCAACATCAATAAATTAGAGAAAAGCTAGGTCACTTTCTATTGACACTATTCAGAACCCAAAAAATGATGGTCATTGAATGGCCGTAACAACAAGGAGCGATAACGTAGTTTCTAACCTTGTTGTGCCCAGTATTACAGCTTCGGATGAAGCTAAAGGGAAGATGCCTAAACCCATGGAGGTGCATGTTAATGATTTGAGTGAAGAAGCTAAGGTGGCACCAGCAGAGCCTGATGTTGTTAATGAGCCTATGGTGACACAAGTAGTGACTCAACCTCTGCCAGACATTCTTATATAGGTTGCAGAAAAAGGTTAATGATGGCAAGTTTCAAAAGTTCTTGTGTATGTTAAAAGAGACATCAGTGAATATCCCTATACTAGAGGCACTAGAGTAAATACCAGGCTACCACAAGATCTCTTGTGGAAAAGAAGAAAGATATGAGAGCCTTCACTATCCTGTGTACTATTAGAGCATTTGACATTGGAAGAGCTCTCTATAATTGAGGTGCCAACATTGATTTAATGCCGTTGGCTGTTTATAAGCAGTTGGGCTTAGGAGACCTCACTCCCACTACAATGTGGCTACTCATAGCAGATAGATTGGTGAAGCAACCCATGGGGATCATATGTGATGTGCTAGTCTGTATGGTTTGGTTTATTTTTCCTATTTGTCATTCTGGACTGCCATACGGATTTTGAGGTTCCTATTAACCTTGAGACCATTTTTTGCTACTGGCAGGGTACTAGTAGATGCAGAGCGAGGTGAGCTGACTTTTCGACTTAACGCTGGATAAGTGAAATTCAGTGTGTGTGTTGTCATGAAGAGACCTAAAGAGGTTGTTGTGATGTCTATCTTGGATGTGGAAGAGGACTACCTTTTTGAAATCCCACTAGTGGAAATAATGAGTGTAGACACGCTAGTAACGGCGTTGATGAACTTCCCAGATGATGGTATTAGTGGGTATGCAAACACCATGAATGCATTGCAAGGTAGGGGAACTAGGCCATTTGTCCCTAGAAAGTTAGACTTAGACCTGTAGAATAGGTCTACACTACCACCTAAACCATCTATCAAGGAGCCTTCAGCTATTGAGTTCAAGGAGCTACCCTAACACCTACAGGATGTATTTTTGGGCACTGACAACACTCATCCTGTGATTGTTGCTACAGATATTTAGGAAAACTAGGTGGAGGCATTGCTGGGGATCCTCCAAAAGTTCAACCAAGTTATTGGTTGGACCATTGCATTAATCATAGGGATTCCTCCAGGGATAAGTACGCACAAGATCAAATTGAAGGATAACTGTATGCCCAATATTAAGCACCAGCGCAGGCTAAACCCACCTATGTAACAGGTGGTGAAAAAGAAGATCATCAAGTGGTTAGATACTAGGGTGATATACCCTATTTCTGATAGCAAGTGGGTTTGTCCAGTGCTGTATGTTCCGAAGATAGGGTGTATGACAGTGATTGCTAACAAAAAAATATGTTGATCCCATTGAGACCTGTGACTGGATAGCGAATGTGCATGGACTATCAAAAGCTGAATAAATGGGCCTTGAAGGAACATTTCCCAATGTCCTTCACAGACTAGATGTTAGACAGGTTGGCAGGTAGAGGTTGGTGGTGCTTCTTGGAAGGGTATTCAGGCTACAATCAGATATTCATACATCCTAAGGATAAGGAGAAGACTACTTTCACTTACCCATATAGGACTTTTGCCTTTAGAAGGATGCCCTTTTGGGTTGTGCAATGTCCGAGAAACTTTCCAGCATTGTGTAATCTTGATCTTTTCTAACATGGTTGAAGACACCCTGAGATATTTATGAATGACTTCTTTGTAGTGACTGACTCCTTCGATACATGTCTATTAAATCTTTGCAGGGTACTATAACATTTTGAGGAGGCTAACTTGGTGCTAAATTGAGAGAAATGCCACTTCATGGTCAAAGAGGGTATGGTTCTTGGCCATAAGATTTCTGACAAGGGCATAGAAGTGGATAAGGTAAAGATCAAGGTGATTGAGAAGCTATTGCCTCCCATATCAGTGAAGCAGGTCTGGAGTTTCCTTGGGCATAAAGATTTCTATCACCAATTTATCAAAGACTTCTCTAAGATTGCACATCCTTTGTGCAAGCTATTGGAGAAGAATGCAAAGTTCCATTTTGATGATAGCTTCAGACATGTCTTTGAGACCAAGAAGAAAATGTTAATTTCTAAAACAAAAGTTGACTTCTGCTCCCGTGGTGGTTGCACCTGACTGGAATGACCCATTTGAGGTGATATGTGATGCAAGCTAAATTGATATAGATGTTGTGCTCAGATAGAAGTGCAACAAGATTTTCCACCCCATCTACTATGCAAGCATGACTCTCAATAAAGCTTAAAAGAATTATATAGTGACTGGGTAGGAATTGTCGGTTGTGGTATATGTATTTTACTAGTTCTGAGCATACTTATTGAGCACCAAATTGATAGTGCACACCGACCATGTAGCCTTGACGTATCTCATGGCAAAGGAAGATGCTAAGCCAAGGCTGATCAGATGAGTTCTTTTGCTACAAGAGTTTGACTTTGAGGTCTTAGATAGAAAAAGATCTGAGAACCAAGTAGTAGAACACTTATATAGATTGGAGGACAAGTCAATACTGAAGGACTGGTTGAAGATCGATGATTCCTTTCCTGATGAGCAAATATTGGTAGCTTCTGTTGACCTTATTCCCTGGTTTGCTAATTTTACTAACTTTCTAGTGAGCATTATTATTCTAGAGGGCCTTAACCCTCACCAGAGAAAAACATTTCTTTTTGATATGTGCAGGTACTTCTGAGATGATCCATACTTGTTTCGATTAGTTGTTGATGGGTTTACCAGGCGGTGCATTCTAGAAGTAGAGATGTTGACTATCATGAAGGCCTATCACTCATCTGCAGTGGGGGGACTTCATGGTGGAGCCAGAATGGCAAAGAATATTCTCCAATGTGGGTACTACTGGCCCACAATCTATAAAGATGTTCATGACTTAATGCTTGGGTGTGACCAGTGCTAGTGACAGGGAAATATCTCGAAGTGCCAAGAACTGCCCATGACCCTGATTCTTAACGTAGAAATATTTGATGTTTGGGGCATCGACTTCATGGGCTTATTTGTGAGTTCGTATGAATGAATTACATACTGGTAGCAGTGGAATATGTCTCCAAATAGGTGGAGGTGGTTGCCTTGCCGAACAATAAGAGCAAGAGTGTTGTCCAATTACTATGATGAAACATCTTTTCCAGATTTAGGACACCTAGAACTATCATCAGTGATGGGAATTTTCACTACTATAACAAGGTTTTTCGTGCTATGCCAGCTGAATATGGAGTACAATAGCACAAGGTTGCCATACTCTATCACCCGTACACTAGTCGATAGGTTGAAATGTCAAACAGAGAAATCATGGAAATCCTAACCAAGTCTTTGAATCCTACCCGGATAGATTGGGCAAGAAAGCTAGATGATGCACTTTGGGCCTACAGGATAGCTTGCAAGACACCCATTGGTATGTCCCCATATCATTTGGTGTTTCGTAAAGCCTGGGATCTACCTATGGAGTTAGAGCACAAGGAAATCTAGGCTTTGAAGAAGCGTAACATGATTTGGGAGGCAGCTGCTGACTTGAAACTTGACCAACTCAATGAGTTGGATGAGTTTCACCTCCACGCGTATGAGTGTGCAGCACTTTACAAATAGAGGATAAAGGTCCATTATGACAAGCAAATTTTCCAATGGAGATTTTTTGTTGGTGACAAGGTAATACTGTGCAACTCTAGGTTAAGACTCTTCCCAAGTAAGCTCAAGTCAAGGTGGTCTGGTCCGTACACGATTAGCTAGGTATTTCTCCATGGTTCAATTGATCTAGAAGTAGAAAATGGGGATCAATTCAAGGTAAATGGACAAAGGGTGAAGCAATACTTGGGTGCAGTAGAGGAGGCCTCAGTGATTGAGGTTTTGCTTTTTGCCTAAGTTTGAGTAGTCAAGATAATGTGTCGTGCCGCGATGTTAAATCAAGCGCTCCATAGGAGCAACCCATGCATTACAATAGTCATGAAAAAAATTTAAATTTACATGTCATGCATTTCTTGTTTTTGATTTATGTTTCCAGGTGAATAGAGGTGCTATTTGGGAGTTCATGCGTACATATATAGTGGAATACATGACCTAAGGCCAAAATAGCCAAATATCTACTCAAGTTGAGCCCTACATATGCCTACGTAGGCCATCTTACATCGGATGGACCATTCACTGATCCATGTGGAGTGGTCACACTTAATACAGCTAACTCAAATCAAAATCTGTAAAGTGTCAATACATGGGCCATTAGAGATTTGATGGGACATGGTAACAACCGTCAGGCATTCGCGCATATGGCCAGGTAACTTCGTTTATGAAATTGTGCAAGTAAGGAGTGATGGATGACCAAATGGATCATGGCACTTGTCATGACTTATGAGGTTAGTCGTAAAGGAGGCATCAACTAATAATGGGCAAGGCAAATAGAAATTTCACCAAGGACAACTATACGGATGCTTTACATGGACTATATCATGCCCAACAGCTCGTGAGATACACCTTTTGGGGTCTGCATGTGTTGCCCAGGTAAGTACCATCCTGTTTCACCAAGGTTGGGCCAATTGACTGTCCAAATAGACCATGACATGCGTCATAGGTTATGTGGTTGTCCGTCTCGTCGGCATGACCGATCAAACAGTTGATCAAGGTATTTTAAATATCCTTTTTAGTCCTAACAACCCACTTTAAGATTTCCCCTTCTCTCTCTGCCCTCACGGCTCTCTCTCCTCTTCTCACACCTTTTCTCTTAAAACCCCAACAAATTACTATATTATGTATGATGATTCATGTGTCATATGATTCGTAGCTTAATCTAAGTGTGGGTCTCAAGTTTTTAAGGAAAATCTTCTTCTTCATTGCTATTTATCAAGTAGTAAGAACTAAAGTGTTTAGTGTCTAGTGCAAATTTTAGAGCTTACATGTGTATAACTTGGATCTAAATCATTTCTTTCTTGGTTTAATGCATCATAATGCAAATTAATGATGTTGGGTGTGCATATGGTGGTGAAAACCACCATTTTTGAGTCTTTAGGGTCTTAACTGTGAAAGTGACAATTGAGTGAATTTTTGCTTTATTTTTGAGGGAAAATGGACTTGTATATGCTATTGGGTGGAACGAATCATGTTTGAGTGGGTGACATTACATGAATTTGTGTGTTTATGATTGATTGGCATAAAAGTCGATCAAAGAGGGTATCATAACCATTTTCATGTCCAGTTTCACATTTCATGGACCGTGTAATAGTCTGTCATGTGCCATCAGTGAGCCTTTAAACCCAAGTCCCTTTTGACGTGCCCTTTCACGGACCGTGTCTCGTTACACGGGCTCTGTAGGGTGCCTTTGACACTGTACCCCCTATCTAAGACTACTTAGGTTGATTTTTACCTTTGATTCATATATTCTTTAAATGCAATAGCCCTATAATACACTAGGTGATGCCACTCTTAAGGGTTATAATCACTTTTATAGCACAGGGGAAGTTTAAGTACCTGTTAGTGCATTAACCTACATGAGCAATAATTTAATGAAGTGCATTCACTTGTGGCACTTGCAGGTACTATGAATCCACGTCGTAGGCTAGTCGAACGTGGTGAATGGGTGGTGAATGGGATGAACCTTGTCATGCCTCTATTACTCAACCACTATTTTATCTTGACATCAAGTTGGGGGCAACTTAAGCGATGACTCCTCCAGTAGGTCTGAAGTTTGGTATACGGATAATGTGTCCCCTCACTCCCCCATACAAAATATGCCCATGCAGCAGGCCAATGCAGAGGTCCTCATTCTGAGGAGGGGGATCCTTCTATGGGAGTGGAAGAGGAATTAGATGCTCCAGAACACGAGGAGAATACTTCAGACCAGGATGATAGGGGAAAACTCCAGAGGCTGAGGTTCATGATACTGAAGAGCAGGCAAATTTCGTCGAACTCTAGGACAATGATGATGAGGCTATTCATTTTATAGCCTACCAGATAATGGAACCCAAAACTGTCGGGGTTATTGTATTTCTGAGGGGTTGGTGGATAGTTCTAGGAGCTAAGCATATCTACACAAATGGACTTACAAAAGGTTCTGGTGGGTGAAAACAGCGATCAGCTATTCTGGAGGTTCGAGTCCTTACTGAACAACTTGATAGAGTTCTGAAAACTAGAGATACTTTTAACTCATATAAGTTCAATTGGATGGCGCAAACACCTGGGTACTATAGGCGCACCATAGTAGAAGAGTTCTATTCGAATTATGCCACTAGTCTTATGAACTCTGTAGAGGGTACCCAGTTAAGTATGGGTGAAGAAACAGGTCACACTTTCTAGGTCATCGCAGTCAGATGTGATGGTGTGTGCTATAAGAGTGAATATCTGATAAACCACCATCAATTGGTTCTTATTTGGGCCAGATTACCAAGCTCCTTAGGATTGCCAATTCACGGTTAGACACATGCAGATTATAGATGCGGTATGGATATCTTATTCGTCATCTCGAGCTAAATTATTTGGATAGATTATAGAGCGAATATTCATTCAGATAGCAGAGGTGCCTTGGGTTACAGACCCCAAGTGTACTATCATCAAAGCATCGTTGACATTTGCTGTAAAATTTTGGTGGTCGATAGTGCAGGCTAAGCTGCGATCTGCAGGAAACGACAATCTACACCAACCTTCTTATAACTCTCTGATAGCATACCTGGTGTCTATATACTAAGTAAATATGGGCTAATTATTACTTTAGAGATATAGGACCAAGCCTTATCAAAGAGAGCTGGCATGCCTTTCTCGTGCCTGGTTCATGCCTTTTACAAATAGGCCAGTGGTCCTACTACTCACTTTTTGGACAAGAAAATAGCCTCCCAATATTGCCCTAATTAAAGATGTCAAAAACACTCTCATAAGGAGCAGAACATATTCACTTGGGGTGCAGACAAACTTTCCCTCTATACCTCCACAGTAACCCTTGCCATTTGAGGACTACACCATTGCCCCACTATCACGCGCAGCTTCTAAGCGGACCGAGGGTAGTGGTGCAGCTCCTGCAGTACAACAAGGGTATGAATATATGCCCAACAAGTTCTTTGCCAGATTGGTGGTGGACCAGCGGTAGACATGCGCTATTGTTGACCAAATTGCAGAAAGGATTCTGCATGTGGTCTAGTCTCGTTTATAGCGATCGTGGACCGACACCAAGAAGTTCCTTTGACCAGAATCACCACCTTGCAGGGCAAAGTCAACACTCTGGATGGGATACTCCCATAGTATGTTTGGGAGTATGACTGGGGACAAAATGCAGAATCTGGTTTAGACAATAAAAGCTATGAAGGCCTAGATTGCTCAATTGACTGCACAGTATTAACCCCCTATAGCAGCCCTACTCCAGAATTGTGGATGAACTTATTTAATATCCCTATGACATCGGTTTTGGATAAGGTGTGGGATATTCCACCCTCCTAATATATTGTGCCTGCGCCACCCTCTAATCATCCTAGGAGAAAGGACAAGGGTAAGCGACATAGCAACTAGAAGTGTCCTTCCCGTAACCCAGAGAAAGAAGAAGAGTGGCAAATGCATATGGTCGCTAGGGCCTAGCGCCAAGCAGCAGCCAAATAGGCAAACTAAGAGTGGCTAGCCGAAGAGGTGGCATGAGTAGGAGCCTCCAATAGCACCTTTGGACTAAGTCCTACAAATGCTAATAGAGGACCCCCAGTGCTATATAGGCTAATAGAGGACCCCCAAGAGGGTGTAGTTCCACAGACACTGCTGACCCTAGGGCATCCCAGGTATGTCCTATCCCATATCTGTCCATTTACTCATGTTATGGCGTAGTGAGGACACTACACTATCTTTTTTGTGAGGGTGGGGCTTCCTGCCACTTGAAATGTTTCTTGTCATGTTTCTTTTCTCACAAGTGTATTATCTAGTAGAACTAGCATGTTTAGGTCATAATGTTTATTTAAATATAAGTGTTCGCAGAAGTCTACGGTAGCCCTTTTGTTGATCTTTGTAATGTCACATGTTGACAATGTAAAAGTTATTTGCATTTGCCTCTCATCCTAACTAGCTTGTATGATTGTTGGTAAGCATTGTCTCTATATGGTCAACATTCTTATGAATGAAGCATGTCTATATGATTTAGTACTAATTAGTGTAGAAGATGTGCCATGTGTGTGTGAGCTGTTTGCATAATTTAGTCGATGCGCTTGTGAGATAGAACTTGCCCGGTGTAATACCCCACATCTTAGAATACTAGTACTATATAAATGAAACATGATATGATTTGGTCAAATTAGCACCAATTTTAAAATTGCTTGAATCTCTAATTATGGGCGATATGTATGTCTAATGCTGAAGAGGCTCGAGTGTAAATAAGTTTTAAGTTAAATTGAGGAGATCACGGCCTTAAATTAAGTGAGAGAAGTGAGGTACTTGTAGGACTTAGGAATCTAGCAAGTTAGTCACCTACTTTCTTAGCTTAAATTTGCTAGCTAAATAGAGACGAGGCCCGATGTCGAATTTATCCAAGTTTGATTATGAATAAAGTCCGTGGTAAGGGTGTACATTTATACCATGTTTTAGCATCATAAATGGAATATATTTTCATCCCAAGAAGGATATTAAAAGATTCGAAAGACATCACAATTTCTTTAATAATTTAGGCCCAAACTAACTAAGAGAAGGGAAAAATTGGCAGCGAAGGCCCATTAGTTTGCTACCCAATAAGGACCAAGTGAAAAAGGTAAAATGGTACTTTGATTTCTTGATAAAATAAGGCTTAAAATTAAAAAGTTAAGTCAGCCTGTTGCTCCTTTAAAATGGGCTTAAAATCAGCTCACTCAAGTCATTCGACTTGAACAAAAAATCAGATTTTCTTAAGGCTTTCTCTCCACACTTCCTAACTTTGTAAAGCAGCCAAAAGGAGATTTTAGGGTTGTAAGGAGTCCCTCAACCTTGAAGGTAAAGGCAAGTGATTATAGTTATGTATTTTAGTATGGTTTTCTTATGAAAAACAAGAGACTATGTTGGTTATGTCTATACTGAAATTGTTGGACAACATGTGTTCCAAAAGTTGTATATTTGATTGGCTTGATTATGATGGGAGGCTATGTTTTTAATAATTATTGGTTCTATAATGATTTATAAAGGCTTTGTCACCATTTTTATAGTCCGTGATAGTAATTTCTTGTGTGATGTCGTAATTGTGCTCGTAATAGGAACTTGTGGGCTGATTGATTAGGGTCTATGGTCTCACTTCCTCCACCTATTCTGAGGACTATTTTTAAATTGTTTTAGGAATATTTATATGCACCAATGTTGTGGGAACAGTTTGGTTGAAGTTGGTAAAGTTTTGGAATCTTCAACGTCGTAATGTAGGGAAAGGATGTAACTTTATGCTGCCTATTTGTATGTTGTATAGAATTGTTATATCTTGTACCTTGTGGGCTATTTTAAGGATGTTATGGCACTAAACAGATTGCACATGATATGTATATTATAATGTGTATTAGAAAGTATGATTACAGGCGGAAAGGTTGAAGGAATACGCATGGGTTTAAAATTATATGCTTGTTGCCCATATGTTATTTTTTTATGAGATTGGGCAACCAAGATGTGTCTATTGGCTGCTAATGCTAGTTTTATTACCTAATATGTTGTAGATAAATATTTTTTGGAATGTAATGTTATCTCGAGGTAATAGCGAGGTCGTACAACGAGGTATGTAAGTCTACTTGATTTCATATTATTTGGCATGAAATATAGATTCCTCCTTGGCATATAAAGGCACTTACCAACTCCAACATAACTATTAACCATGTCTCCACTCTTTCACATGTTTATATGCTCCCATACATAGTCACCTTTAAATCTGCATACACACTTGAATACCAAGATACACAAATTCGTTCTACTAAATAAAGGTAATGTGTTGTTCTACCTCCTATGCATTTCATTATTTGGTGTAACTTACTCCTTTCATTGTGGTGTTGCCTGTTGTGATTATTTACATATCATTTGTTATATCTATAGTCCTATAGCTCTAATATTATGACCACCAAAAGAATCATCTCAAAAGTAATTGAAAGATAAAGTATATTGCTTATTGATGGGTGGT
>JAOTQJ010054067.1:0-14242 GCA_025642045.1 Solanum sejunctum
TGTTCTTAAATCACAAAACCCCCTATTTAGAGGTTTTAGTAATTGATACTTGAAATGATTGATAGTGAGTCTCTATATTCAAGCCTCGTATTCCCTGTGGATTCGACGCTAACCTTTGGTTAGATTAATTGTTGATAGGGATCACGTTCTTATTAGAGCATGAACATCATCATTTAGTAGATTAGCCTCTGTGAACATAGATATCTGAGGCACAAACCGAGAGGTCTAAGATATAGTGACCTCCATGAATGTGGTCAAAGCTTCGCAAATATGAAGTATTAAAGTTACCAATGTCAGGACAGTTTCATAGATTCACCATTTCGATCCTAAATTAGATTATACACGCACTCTCAGCTTATCATTCATCAACATTCATAGCTGGAAATGTTGTTCATACAATTTTGAGAGGAAACACGCCTTAGCTTAGATTTTGAGTTTTGGATAAGGATTTAGAGCAAGTTTTCTATAAATACTTGAGTGTATTGAAGAGTGTGACTCTTAGTGTATAAATGTTTCACTCACTATTTCTTTCCATGCTTTTAGTTTCATACATTGCAGATTTAATGAGTTACAGATATAAATTTCTTTATGGGTATTAAATAAATCTCTTGCTTTTATGCTTAGTTTATTACATACTTGCAAATCAAGTAGGTTTCTCCCTAAATTGCTTTGACTGAGTTCAATTGCTTTATGGGTTCATCCTTACCTTTATGTTTAACATATGATTTGAGGTCATGAACTTCAATCTAGCTTAGATCTTCAATTATTTCATGAAAATGTGTAGTTGACATGGAGGGTTTGCATGATGATCATGGGTTTATGTGTTGAATGTCTTAATTGGATTCGACAGCTAAGGTATTAGGAGGATTGCTTATGAGTTGCTCAACCCAAGTGTGCCTTTGAGTGATTTGTGCATAAGGCTATAACAAGTTCATATGAAACAGCATCATGATCATATCGGAGATGTTGGTGACAAGAAACCTAGCTTACCCATAGAGTTTATATAATGTTATGTGATGGATTGATTGAGTTTTAATTGAATCCTATATTTGCTATCCTTTCTCGCTTGCTTGATAATTACTTTCCCCAGTTCCCTTAGTTATAGTTTGTAGCTTAGTCTCTCTCCATCATTGTTAGTTGTTGTGTTCGCTTGTTGAATTGAAACTATGTCTCATAATCCTTGATTAGTTCAATAACCCTCACATTTTTTTCCTTATGGGATTAAACTCTAACTATTATTGGGTTAATATGCTGATAAAGATTGTCCCTATTTCCAAAAGTGAAGTAGGTTTTAAAGTCATCACCATGCACTTCTAAAAATCCACCGGAATCTCATGGGGTCTGATCGCCCTCCCTCTCTTCATCCTACTAATAGCATGTCTAACCTTCTCAGCTTTTTTTCTAATAAAACATTAGGCTAGTGGATGCCCTTTTTATTACATAAAATCAGTCTACATAAAACAAACCTGATCAGTCCAAGGTAGGCCCAACCTGGTGATATTACATAACCCTAAATTAAAGGGTTTTCAAATCCCAATCGGCAATATTTTATTTTTCCTTTACTCTTCCAAACAAAGATCTCTGAAGCTTCCACTTTCATCTTTTTTCTTCTTGTTCTATCAAATATACAGAGAGAGTAGTAGAAAATTCATAGCGACAAAGAGATCTGAGTCCAGAGCTCAGACCATGGTAAGCTTGCTCATCTTCCCTTCCTGTTGTCCTATTGTACTAAAATCTCTATTTTTGCTCTTACAAAGATGTCTGCATTGCTGCTGAGAAATGGCATTCCAGTTAGTTGCACCAATGTAAGTCTCTCTATTACTCCATTTCAGTCCTTTAGTTCCTATTGTAATCATGTATTCCTCCCACTACATGACAAAGAAACAACTGACCATCCATGTTAAGTCTCGGACTAAATGCTTTCTACGTTTGTTAGATCTGGTTTTCTGTTGTATGTATAGCCAGCTATGAAAGTAGCTTTTACTTCCAAATGCATGTGTGTAAGTTTGTAGATACTGTAGTTATGTACCTGTATCCTTAATTTTGTTCCTAGACATGCACTTGTTGGTTTGGTAGAATAGATTTGGTTCTAAAACTCAATGATGGAACTTGAAATTTATCCATGCTTAGAATCTTTCTTCCTTTGCTTGGTAGTTGTAGTAAACTATTTTATTTTTCTTCTCCTCCCCTATTTATTGCCTCATTTACTATGAAGTCTGCAAGTTGGTTTGCCTCTATAAACACATATTGTACCTTAACTGTAGCCTGTAACATTAATTGTTGGATGTCTTCCTCTCTTTCTACATACTCCCAAGGCACTTTCCATTTCACACATAGCATTATTTTAAGAGCTAAAGAATCAGTATATAACTATATTCTTTATAGACCTATGCTAGTACACCATCACAATGCCTTCCAGATTGTCATAGACTCGGGCTCCATATTGGTTGCTATCATCATGTAAGCTGACTCATCATATATTAGATTCCCTTCCACACTCCTAAAGTAGATTCCATATGTACTCCCTCTGGGTTCCTCTGCATGCCCCATTAGTATTGCAGTCAGTCCACCCATTATCTAGTGGCTTCCTATTAAATTTGAAATAATACAGCCAAGGCTTATAGCATGCCAAACTGTCAAACATCCCCTCCCATCTGTCAGGAAATCTGAAGATTTCTGATCCAGGGGAAGTTAGTTTTAACAAAATGATGAATATTACTATGAAATTGATAAATCATCTAATCATAAGTATACTCCTTTTCATGTCTATTAGCATTCTTTCTCTTCCATAACTCGCACAATAGTATGGCCAAAATGCTCTTCATGACCCTTTTTAGATTACAATTAGCCTGGAAATCCTACCATGTATGAATCATTTTCTACAAATTTAGCCCATCTACATTGATACCTGCACAAGAAGCAAATTGCTTCCATAGCTTTTGGGCTATGGAGTTTGTTAGCAATAAATGTGACATGATATTTATTTCTCCTTCATCACAACAGTAACACTTGGACATGACCTGACTATGCATCTTTTTTAAATTATCATCAATTGCTATTCTTTTTTTCCGTACCCTCCATAAAAAGAATGCAATTTTAAATGGAAGCCCATTTATCCAAATATTTTGCGTCCATTGTTGTTGTTGTTTCTTCCTCCTGAGAGTCTTGAAGGCAGATTTTACTGTGAAGGATCCCCTAGATTCTCCCATCCACCAAGCCTTATGAGAAACTTCCTCTTCAACTGTAGGCTTAGCATTTTCCATAATATGCTCCACTATTTCATCGGATATCACTTCCTTCAAATTGGTTGTATCCCACACACCATTACTGATGAAATCCTTGACTTTCATATATTCATCCATGACAGGCTTATCCTCAATATAGTATAATGCCCTTATTTTGTCTAATTGTCAAACCAAAAGCTGGAATCACTAGCTTTAATTTACCACCAAACATCATGCTTCACCTCTTCTCTTACTTGAATCATTTTTTCCCAAGTTTGAGAAGTTCCACTATTTGAAAGAACAATAGGGTGTATCTTTTTACAATATTTGTTCCACAAATAATTAGCTCACGAGGATGAAATAGACACCCTGAATTTTTACCATACATAGCAAAAAAGGCTCTATTTACGTTATGGAGAGACCTAAATCCTAACCCTCCTTGATCCATAGGATAATCCAAGTCATTCCAGGTCACCCAATGTTTACCCTTAACTCCACCAAAATCACTCTAGAAAAATTTCGCGAATAGTTGATGAATCTTCTCAATCACCCTTTTAGGGAAATTTAAGATCGAGAGTTTATATATAGGTATAGACTAAAGCACATGATTCATCAATACTTGCTTTCTCCCAAATCGCATAAACTTATTTTGCTATGAGAAAACTCTTCTAGATATTTTTCTCACCAAATCTTCATAATAACAGGATACTTCTTTTCCATAGAAAACTAGACAACTAAGATAAATAAAAGAAAAATTACCTTGCCTTATGTTAGTGAGTCTTTTAAGTCTAATAGCCACCACCAGAGGAGCATTATCATGCAGATAGAAGGAACTTTTCCTTTGTTGACTTTTTGGACTAAAATGTCTTCATAATCTCTCAACACCTTCATCATTTTAATAATATAACCTCTTTAGCCTAAGCAAAAAAGTATAATATCATTAGCATACACAAGATGATTATTCTTAGGACTCCCTTTGGAAGACCATAGCCCCTAAACTCATCATCCTCATTCAGTTTGTTAAGTCCTCTAGACAATACTTCTGCTGCAATGATAAACAAAGCAGGTGATAATGGATCACCCAGTTTAAGATCCCTTGTAGAGCGAAAAACTCATTAGCCCTTCCATTGACAATCATAGAGTACCAGTTATTAAAAACTAACCTCCATACCATATCTATTATCACCTTAGAAAAGCCAAAGCTTCTCAACACTCTAGTAAGAAACACCCAAGAAACCCTATCATATGCCTTTTCTATATCTAATTTTACCACCACATTCATATTTTTATTCCTTCTATTGATATCCATGATAAATTCTTATGCAAGCAACACATTCTCCACAATGTTCCTCCGTTTTACAAACCTTATTGGTTTTGTGAAATGATCTTTGGACGGACTTTAACTATACTTCCATGAAGCACCCTAGAAATCACCTTATTAGCAAAGGAGCTCAGACTGATGGTTTTGAGATTAGAAAATTTCTTAACTAGTTCTTTCTTAGGTAGTAAAACTAAATTTGTATGAGTAATAGATTTAGTTAACTCATGCCAACAAAAGAACTATTTCACCATCTTAGTCACATCATCACCTATGATATCCCAACAACACTGAAAAAAGGAACCAGTAAATCCATCAGGCTCGCAGGCACTAGACCTATTCATTTAGAAAATCACTTGTTTGACCTCTTCATTTCCATGTACCTGGCCTATTTCTTCATTTTTAGCCTCTATAATTAAGGCTAGAATGTTGTCCAACAATGAATTATCACCATAGTCATTAATAGCCTCAAACTATTTTTTGAAAAAAGACGCAGCAGCACACCCAATTTGCTCCTCATTTATCAGGGTTTCCCCTTAGTCATTAATAATTTTATCAATGCATAACTTTCTCCTTGTTCCTCTGACATATGAGTGAAAAATTTTGGTATTCCTATCCCCATCATCAAACCACCTCATGCTAGCCTTTTGTTTCCAAAATTCTTCTTCTACCTTTAAGAATTTCCTAAGTTTTGCTTCCACTTTCTTTAACTCTTACTGATTTTCCTTAGAAGGTTGGATCTCCATTTGAATTTCTTTTGCTCTAATCACATCCTCTATCATGCAAAGTTGATGAAAAATATTGTCATATGTTTCCTTACTCCATATAGACAAAGCTTTTCATACTTTCTTCAACTTGTCTTGAAACTCCATAAATGGACTCCCAATGGAATCTACCCTCCAATTTTGTCTCATAATTTCTTTAAAATGTCTGTGACCTATCCAAAAACTGAGGAATCTAAATGGTTTAATAGGTATCACTTGCTCTGTATTACAAATCATATGCAAAAGAGCATGATTTGATCCTCTTTTATTAAGTGCTACACTTTACAAGAGGGAAACATTTCTGCAAAATAAGAGTTGACAAGAAACATATCCAATATTTTAAAATTGCACTCTTCCTTAATTCTACCATTCTACAATGTATATTTGCTACCAAAAGATATGATCTCTGACAAGCTGCAACTGTTGATAAAACATGCAAAATCTTTATCTTTATTTTGTTCAAATGCCAGCCCTTATAATTTTTCTTACTCATTCAAAATCACATTAAAATTCCCCCCCCCCCACACACACACACACATACACACAATGACCCAAGGACATTTGCAGTTGTCGACCATGCTTCCAAAGTCTTCCCAAAGTTCTAACCTCTCTACTACATTACATTTAACATACACAGCTGAGATCAAAAAGTTCTTATTGTTGGATTTGAACTTCAATTTAACTTGTTGGATAGTACCAAGCACTATCACCCCATTCCATTCCTCTCTCCAGAAAAACCAGATTTTTTCAGAAAAATTCACCCCTGCATTGCTGAATCCTAACTTAATTTTTTACTCCTCGATTTTTGACAGGTCCTAAAAAGATTCCATCAATGCTATAAAATAGTAATCACATCTCTTATTTAGATCCATTAACCTCTCAAAAGAATTTTGAGTGCTAATTGATGTAATATTCCAAAATAATATTTTTCAATCATTGATCAATACATGTTTTGTCTCTACTACTCCTTGTCTAAACCTACAATGGAATTGTAGGTTTATCCTTCTTTGTACTTGCTTTGAGTGAGTTGGTGTGCCTTGACAATAAATCACTACCTTTGCTAATCTAATCTATATTAATATCAATATCATCCTCTTCTTCCATCTTCTCCTTTCATCGTACTTCCTCTTTGTTCTCTTCTATTAACTCGAGCCTTTTATTTTCGGCCTTTTCACCACTAGACACCTCTAGTACTTTCTGATTTTTATCACTGGTACCATGTGACCTTTCTCCAAAAATGTCCACAATCAGCTTTCTAACTCCTTGTCCCCCTTTGATCTAGAAGATTGACTTTTTCCTTGGACACTATTATCCATCTGAATATTTCCATTTTCTTCTGGACCCTTCTCACTATTGTTATCCCTTTTCAAACCTAATTTTTCACCATTCATTGCCTGTACCTTTTACACCACTTTTTGGTCTTTGTTGTTACTTGTTTGTGCACCAGGCTTGACCTCTTTTTTCCCATTATCAACATGTGAGTTTTCTACTTTTGGGTTATCGTTAGCCTTCTAGTTATCATTTCTTAATGAATCAAAAGGATTAGCATTAATAATGCCTGTTCTATTTAATATCGATCTTAGTTGAACTTTCGTAGCCCTTCTCCCCTTTATAAAATTTGATTCGCCGAATTCTCGATTTGCATTGCCTTTATTCTCAAATATGTCACCTTCTTTTTGACCATCATCTTCCTGATCCCCAAAATTTTCTTTACTTTGCTCCTTCTCTTTTTTTGTTGAAATAGTTCAGGATGTAGTATGTAACATTGATTTTTATCATGCCTCTGAATCATACACGTACTACAATATGTTTGGACATAGTCCTATTTAATCGTGATCCACCTCTCTACCATTTCACCCTTTGTCCTTCTAAATCCAATTTTTATTCTTTTCGGGAGCTCCTTCAAGAGGTCTACCTCCATTTTCACTCTGGCGGAACTCGGCCTAGTTTTATTTCTCATAGCCATATCAACTTGTAAAGTCTTACCAACCGCCCATGCTAACGAAAAGATTGCTTCTGTACCAAAAGAATTTGGCGGCAAGGATGGAAATGAGATCCATACTACAGTTGTAGTTGTTTCTTCGTCCGAATTGAACATAGAGTCCTACTTGAACGTCCACATTAGATAAGACATATTTTTCTAAGTGATATAGAAAGTAGGCTTAGATAAAAGGTGCACAGAATCCTCTATTAATGAGGCCTTTATAAAATTATGCCTATTGCATAAAAGACCTATCTTGCATTCTCCCTTCAATTCGCACTATTTTGGTATTAATCTCCATAAATCGTCAATTTTTGTCCATACATACAAGATCTTACCAACAACAGTATACTCTAAATTTTCATTAATAATCATCTAATCCACTTCAGTCTGATCCCATATCACTTGAGGTTCACCATGTAAGTACGTAATTGGTTTCATTGGGATTGATTTAAAACTTTTCTTAAGTTGTTTCAATACAGTATCATACAAAATCAATCGACCAATTGTTCCCCCTCCCAACAAGGGCTAACCATTGACCTGATCGGCCATAGATACTAGCTAAAAAAATTAGGTGCTGACGGTACACAAGGTTTAGGGTTTTTCATCACCAAATAAGAATACTTGAGTTTTACTTAAAAAAATATATTGTACTATTTGTTCCCTTTCTTTAAAAAAAGAAAATTTCTTCTCAGCTTTGAAAAGCCTGTAATGACCAAAATTTTAATGACTATCGGAATGTGTCAACTCACCCAGCTCAATATCACTATTTCCTTTTTCGTTTAAGAGTTTATGAAAGTAATCTTTCCATCTTATCTTAATGGAAGTCTAATCCATCAACACCTCACTCTCCTTATATTTGATGCATTTCACTTCATCCATGTTACGAGTTGTCCTCTCTCTCTCTCTTTTATGAGCCTATACAATCTCTTATCCCTACCTTTATCACATACCTCCACATACAAGCACTCAAAGGCTACTATCTTAGCACTTGTCACCATCTTCTTCGCTTTTGTCTTCATCATCTTATAGGTATCCTTAATCATTTTCTTTTCTTCCTCATTCCTGCACTCCAACTACTTTGTATAAGTAATCTTTTTATTTATCACCTTCCCTTTAACTATCTATTCCACCACCAATCATCTTGACATCCACTAAATGTCCTTCTCGAAATCCCTAGTACCTTGATAGCTACTTTTTTAATATAGCTAGCAATAGTGTCCCACACGGTGTTCACATCTCCGCTACGACTCCATGCTCCTAAACTACTCAACTTTTATCCCATCTCCAGTAAAACGGTAGGAGTCAGGCCTCCCCTCTAATCCTCGATTGGGCATAACTAACCTTCTTTTCCTTTTCCCTCTTAATATCCCAAAAATTACTATAAGCCTATATTAAGTAGTAATATTTTCACTCAAAATAACCTATTCTTACAAAGGCTTCTATCACCCTTCTAGAGGAGTAAGTAATTAATCTAAGTCCTAGCTACCATACTACGGAAGGTAACCAAGTGATTTTCCATTTTCGAGAAACATGAGTTAGCAATAACCAACTCAAAGGTTCTGGCAAAATCTAAGAAAGACATTCTATCTTTGTTCCTCTCTCCAAAATGAAAGCCTCTATAAACATCAACAAACTCACTAGAAGTTGCATCGATATGCCCAATAAGATCTCCCCCAATGAAGATTATTTCTATGTCTGGTATACCTCTCACAACCTCATCCAAATCTTTCCAAAAGATCTTTTTGACTTCCTCATCTAGTTGTACTTGAGGTGCATAGACACTAATTATATTCACGACATGACTACGGACCACAAGTTTAATAAACGCCATCCTATCATTAATTCTCCTGACTTTAACCATGTATTTCCTAAGGTCCTCATCTAATATGATACCTACTCTATTTCTGTCCCTAGAATCACTTGAGTACCATAGTTAAAACTCATTTGTATCTTGAGCTTTGGTACACACCCATCTGATCTCCTAAACACACACTATATGAATGTCTCCTCTTAAAACTCTTCACTAGCTCTATAGACTTCCCTGTAAGTTATCCTATGTTTTACATCCCTACTATTAACTTAAGTAGGCCTGTTTCCCTCTTACCATTACTGTCCCTTTACTCTGATCCTAACCGATGACAAGACCCTAATCCACCATCATATCCCAAGGCCACTAAACTAAGAACTATTAACTCACTAAACAATATAAGATTAAGAAGATACACTCTCTCAAATCAATAACCCAATGATACTGAATAATAAAAGATAAACTACAACTTATACTAATCAAACAACTAGATACAAAAATTAAGATGAATAAACGAGATGCAAATGAATAAATGAGATAGTAAACTATAAAATATATGGTAAAAGACAACACAATATAATATGTAAGATCACAAGATATAAAAATAAATGATAAATATAGAAATATAGGGTAAAAGGAAACATAACAAATAAGAAACCACAACACAATATGTAAAAGGAAAGAAATAAAAGGTAAGTACAAGGGTACAATTGATTAAAAAATAATAATAGAAAGAGATTCAGCAGATATCACCTAGAATTCTAGCTGAAAAATTTGTAGATGTCGCAAAAAAATTACACCAGAATCTGTTACTTATCAAAATTTCTCTCTTGAAAGTCACACCTAAAACTGTTAATCTTGTCAAATCAACGTGTGGAATATCTATTCTTGTTCTTGGTAAAATAAAATTGAAATGACCACGAAAATATCTCCAGAAGCCCCAAGAGAAACTGAGAGGGTAGCCAAAAATTAATCTGGTCAAAATCAGGAGCAGAAAGTCTTTAATAAGTGAGCACCGATCTTAACAAGCAAGATTAGAGATTTATTTCTAGATCTCTGATCGTCGATCTTAATAAGCGAGTCTGGAAGTCATGAGAAAGAAAAAGTTGTCTAAGAAAGAAAGTCGTTGGATTCTTAACTGTAACTTTGCTGATAGAGAAGCAGAGTCGAAATAAGCAAAAAGTCGCAAGAGTCTTTCTAAAAAGTTACCAAAGATTGGGATCAGAGATATATTTCTAGAGAGATGCTGACTGTCGATCTTAATAAGCGATTCTAAAGTCTTAAGAAAGAAAAAAGTCATCTAAGGCAGAAACCTTGATGTAGTATCAAAATACAGCACTTTTGATGCTTAAAACTTGGAATTTTCTGTGTTCTCAATACGATGTTAGTAGATTTGATGTGTTCTCAATTTTTGGGCTAAGTGTGGTGAAATTGCTAAAGAAGAGGGTTCGTAAGATCTCCTACGATCCATAGATATGATTTTGTATATACTTTCAGTAAAGGGTGATTTTCTAAAAATAAGTCTACGAACATGCAAATGAGCCTAGATGATTTTATGAGCCATAGACTTGGTGTCGTACCCTGAGGATCAAAAAGTGGGGAGTTGCTGAAAAGCCATCAAACAAAACCCCCTATAGGTTATAGAATGTTATACCATTTATAGAAGAGTGTCGCAGAAGTTAGCCCCACATTTGAAGCCCGATTACAGACTGTAAAATGTTATACGACCCGTAAAAGCTGTCATAGAGCCTGTTGACCCAGTTCTCCTAATCCATTTTGATTTTGTATTTTAAAAACTATAAATAGGTTTGTTAGGTTATTTTTTATAAGAAACGTGAAAGAACAGTAGAAAACAATAGAGAGCTTGAGAGAAACACTTGCTAACTTTATTTTGCCTTTTAATTTCAATTTATTGATTCTTGGTGAAGAGTTTGGATTCCTTGTGCTTAATTCTCTTATGTAAGTTCTCAATTATGTTATTCAAATTCATAAGTCTTGCATCTACACTGATCATAAATAGCTAAATCCATAACTAGGTTGTCGAAATTGATGATGTTCACACTCCAACAAGAAAGCGATCGCTGTTAGCAATTAACCTAGTCGAAGGTTAGGATCGAATTCACAAGGAATACAGAGCTTAACTACAAGGATCCTCTACCAATCAGTTCAAGCATAAATAACTAAAATCTAGAAATTGGGGGGTTTTGTTTTTTAAAAACAAAGTAAAATAAACACTAAACTAAGATGCGAGGAAACACTCAATTTTGGGGACAACTTGGGAATTGTGTTCATTATAGTTCGTTCACTCAATTACCCTAGGTAATGTAACTACAATTGAAAATTCGCATGCAGGATGGTATCTTATGTTCTTCCAGCCCTCCCATGAAGGTGAAGGTCAAATTTCACCAAGGCGGTTGGTCACCTACCATGGCGTGACAACTAACCGTACCAATTGTCCCAGTCAACGTCCCCTTAGTTAGACTTAGTTGATTAGACAAAAATAAATCAATCAAATCTTGTCATCTACTTTCCTTTTCCTATTCATCACTACTTTGGTCGGGCTAGTGATAGTATACGAGGTTTGGTGTTGACCACCACCAAACGACAACCATAATGAAGGAAAATAGACAATATATGCAAACCCCAATCATAGAAATGCAATAAAAATAGGCTATTCAAATCAGCTGTCTATGATTCCAATAACCCCAAGTTGTGGGTGCTTAGCTACTCATGGATAAGGCAAGACAAGCAAAAATGCAAATAAATGACACAATTGAGAGTTTTACCAAAAGCAATGAAGATTATAGAGACCACAAGTTGCATACCCAAAAGTTTGATTGATCAACAATGAGTACAAAGCAAGATTTGCAATCTCCAAAATGGGATTTCCAAGAGAAAATAATAAACTAATATAAAATCCTAAAATATTCTTAAGAGAATATTCAAAGGCAAGTTCTATCTTCTAAAAACTGGAGTCTTTTCCTAAAAATTGAACTAAAATGTATTTATAATATTTACAAATAAACCCTAAAAACAACACAGAAAAGATAGCTGGCAGCTGGTACGCCTTGCAGGTATGACTCGTAGCGTGTCCTAAGAGTCATAGTCGGGGTCTCATATTAGGCTCTTGGCATCTTGGACTAAACTAATATGACTCACAAGTACGAGTCGTTGCTTGAACTATGACTCATATGTTTCTCTCGTAGTCTTGGCCTTCAATTTTTTGGTACATTATTTTGGCTCTCTAATTCCTGCTATGAGTCCACCTATACGAGTCATAGTGAGACATATGACTCATAGGATGGCTTTGTAGGGGTGACCTCCACATTTAGCAGATTTCAGAAATTTAGTCTCTATTTCTTACTACAACACACTGTATGACTCGTAGCTTGGACTAGTCATATGTGAGCTAGTATGTCCTATGATTTTGCAAAATTTGCAACTTTTCTTCAAAAATCATGCCAAACTAACTTTTCTGCAAAAACAACACAAAACACATAAAGACCATAAAAGTCATATTATGAACTCGCAAAATCACTTGTTTAGGTATTATATGTATTGTATTTTGATAGAACATCAACACCCTCAACTTAGAACTATTGCTTGTCCTCAAGAGATGACTCAATTTAAGCGGACAATGAGAAATACATAGCAGCTACACTAATGGTGTGTACAGTAACTCCTTTCATTCAAGTGCCCAACTACTATTTGCAAAAAACGATTGCGAGGTTATTAAGCAAAACCAAAAAATAGTAAGATATTTGACAATCCAACTCTGACAAGTTACGGAGCATCAACTGTCCATAATTGTTGGTATAGTCATATGCTACTCAAGTAGCGAAAATGCCAACACTGGAAAGAAGTCCCTCATGCTCACTCAAAAAGCATTAAGAATTCAGGGATTGAGGAAGCATTCTCACTCTCACAATTGAAATTCATGCATACTGATTAACACCATAGCCTTGCCTCTATACTCATCTTCTAGTTTGGTGATAAAGTGGATTGGGATTACTTTAGAACTTATGGGCTTGTAACATAGGTTCAAGGGGCTTTAGTATGACATTTTAGAAAAGTAGTGACTAAAAGCTATCCTTGAACCATGTTTACCAATACTTTTTGCTTTCATAACCCAACCTTTTTCAATAAATACACCCTTATTATCCTGTTTTTGAACTTTTCTCAAGTGTTTTCTTACTATTTTTAGCTATATCTTATTTCTGAACTCAATTCTTGCTACTTTTCCTCAATTCAAAGCACTTTTCTTTTTCTTTTTCTTCACTCGACTCATGATTTATCATTTCTTTCTTTATTTCCCAACTAACCACCTCATTGTCATTACTTTGCCACAATAAGGGTCACCCTCAACTTAGGCTTTTAGCCTGAGGTGAAGTACATAATATCTATTCCTCACACCACGGCCACAACTTGTAGCCACCCTCAACTTTGGCTTTTAGTCTCAATTAAGGTTCACATGTCCAAGGATAGACCAGGGTCAATATCAAGATATTTTATCAATAAAGGTTAAGGTAACAAGGTGTCAAGAAAGAATGAGTACATGAGAAGCTCAGAAATTTGGAACAAGGGATTCTATCACTCATTTGATGGGTCATTTAGGCTAAAAGTGGGTTCACTCAAAGAACAAAGGCCTAAGCTCTTTCCATATCAATTAAATGACTAAACCAATCTTAGAGTACTAAGGCAAGTTTTGAGTCCATACAAGATGCATTAATGCAGCAAAATAAACTCACAATACACATGGCATTGCATCCACAATCAAGTATAGACTCATGTGTCATGCTTTAAGCCTTATCTTACCTTCAGAATATCAGAACAAACATTGCCAAGACACTCAAAAATGTATGGATGCATCAATAACCATAATCTCAAAATTATGAGGGTACCCATTTTGTCATCAAAACTTTAAAACGCAATTAAAGACTATGTATATGCCAACAGATAACACTACTATGAATTTACACATTATCTATACTACCTAAAGATGTCAATTCAAAAAAAAATTAAACATCCACAAGGAAAAAGAATCACGGCAAGAAAAACTTGGGATAACAAAAATAGGAGAAGTTATGGACTTGAGGCTACTCAGACTTCACCTTAATCCATAACTTCCCACACCCCACCAAAATA
>JAOTQJ010054078.1:0-14241 GCA_025642045.1 Solanum sejunctum
GTGTTGAGAGGGATGAAGCAAACTTTGATGTGAGGCTTGCCACTCAACCTATCCCCAAGAGGGAAAACTTTAAGTGTTTGGGGTCCATCATCCAGAATAGTGGCAATATTGAGGATGATGTCACACATTGTATTGGGAAAGCATGGACTAAATGGAGGCTTGTCTCTGGAGTATTATGTGAAAAGAAGATACTACCTAAACTCAAAGGTAAGTTTTACAGAGTGGTGGTTAGACCTTCGTTGTTGTATGGAGTGGAGTGTTGGCCGATTATAAAGGCACACGTCTAGAAGAAGCATGTCACAGAGATGAGGATGATGAGGTGGATGTGTGGTCGCACCAGGAGTGACAAGGTTAGGAATGAGTCCGTTTGGGAGAAGCTAGAGGTGGCCCAGTAGCCAAAAAATGAGGGAAGTGAGAATGCGATGGTTTAGGCATATACAGAAAAGGAGTACTGATGCTCCTATTAGGAGGTGCGAGAGGGTGGTTTTGGGAGATACTCGATGGAGTAGAGTTAGACCGAACAAGTACTGGGGAGAGGTGATTAGACAAGATATGACGGAACTTGACTTTACTGAGGATATGACCTTAGATAGAAAGAAGTGGAGGTCGTGAATTAGAGTAGCAGGCTAATGGTGGAGTTAGGAGTTTTTTTTCATGTGTTCGTTGTATCTGGAGTCTTATGTGTTAGTTTGATTTTATTTACATATTGTCATCTCTAGTGTCATTTCTAATTTTTTTTCTGCTTACGGATTTATAGGAAATAGCCTCTCTACTTTTGTGGTAGCGATAAGGTCTGTATACACTCTACCCTCCCCAAACCCCACTTGTGGAATTTTACTGGGTATTTTGTTGTTGTTGTTGTCTGATATTTGTTTGTGAATTATTAATGTAT
Organism: Solanum sejunctum; assembly: GCA_025642045.1. Lineage (NCBI taxonomy): Eukaryota > Viridiplantae > Streptophyta > Magnoliopsida > Solanales > Solanaceae > Solanum > Solanum sejunctum. The sequence goes on from JAOTQJ010054078.1 coordinate 893, forward strand.
TATTTAATTCATAAATTATTTATTAATTAATGCACATATAGTTAGTTTAACTATATTTTAAAATTCATATGTAAATTTTGTGTGAATAGACATAATCATTCCTAAACAGTACCATGTCTGTACTGAACAGATGAGTTTGTTCTGAACAAGTGGATTCACACCTATTGTTCCCTATAAATAGAGACCCTTCCGCATTTTTCGCTATTATGGAAAACTCTTCTTCTTCTGCATAAATTTTCTTACAAAATAAAATTAGTGTCTTGTGAAAGCCATTGCTTGTTCTTGAGTTCACTGATAACTATAAGAATTTGAGGTACCACTATTCTGTAATTATTTGGGAGAAAATAATTCATAACCTCGGATACAGTGAGGGAATTAAATTTCTTAAGGACACAAAGTATTTTGTGGACCCATATTATTTTAATAATTTCTATTGCTATATTTACTATTATTGATTTTTATTCTTTGAATACAAAGGGACTAACTTGGTTTGACCGTCCTTACCTTGGAAAGTATTGGATGGTTGTGATATGATAATGCAAACATTGTATAATTACTAGCTCATATGTAATGATTGTCAGTTACAGAAACTGTCGAATTGTGCATAAATTATAGACTTACTTTTACGGGCATTGTTTTACTCTACAAATCTTACATCCTTTGTTGTCTTAAGTCATTAATTGTTGAGTTAATTTTGTTGATTCGCATCTGAGCCTGACTTGCTTCCTAAGCCATATTACATACAAGGATATTCAATGTACTGACATCTATTTGGGCTTGCATCATTAATGATATAGATACAGGTGATAGGGGGCCTTCAACAAGCGCATCATTGAAGTCCAAAATCTTTGTTTCCTGATTTGTTGATCCCTCCTTAGTATCTAGAGGATACTTGTTCTTTCTTTCATTTAGTATTATAACTATTTCATTTTGAGGTAGCCCACGACTTGTCTTAGAATCTCCTAGATTGGATAGAGTCTTCATAGACATTGAGTAGATATAGTCGATTGTTATTTATTTTTCAAATTTTGTTCATTGTAAGCTATTATTTAAAGAGATTTATTTATCTAAATTGATAGCTTTTCTTGAGTACTCTTCTATTGTATGGAATGATTTGACAATGAGGCTAGATAGTTCTCTTGGAGAATCAATACTGATTCTTCAAATTTCGATCACACCAAGGTGTACCCTCTTGGGTCGTGATGTAGGGACACCTACCCTCTTTCTATTTACATCTTAAAATCTTTCGCAACACTCCAGAGCACTTCAAATATTCCTTACAATATATTGAGGATGGTAAGTTTGTAAGTTTCTACTATTTGCTTCAGCAGTTTGATTTGTCAGCTATTGCTCTAGCTGTATATGATATACTGTAAAATTAACTCATTCCATTTAGGATACCAATGCCTATGTAGAGCCAAAATATCTCCCTTTTAGTGGAGAATTTGGATAACACCTCTAGTCTCTTTCACCCACTTGACCTTGTGGGAGAAAGAAATGAGCATCTTATTGAAATTATGCTTAGCTATCCTAAAATCTCCACTGGTCAACCCAATTAATCGGGTTGAATTCAGAATTATTTTTGGAGTTCAACTAACTGCACTTCACTTTAAATTGCTTTGCAGATATCACATTGTGAATTAGAGCATAATTATGAAGTATGTAATCATCGGCGTGATAAGCAGACCATAATTGATTGCCATCAAAATATTTGTCCATTCTAAGCTCGTCAAAACTATAGAAGTCAAAATCAAGAACAATCATTGACTTAGCTTTTGGTTCTAAAATAATAGGAGCACTAAAGACATATGACTTTTTTAACCTTACTGCATAGGGCTACACATCATTTACATCAGTTGATTCTCGAACTTCATCTATGAAGGAAAAAGAAGTGACAAAGAAGAAATAAACTTCCCCTAAAGTTATAAAAAAAAGATCAAAGAAGGGATAAAAATACTCGTGATGCTGTGGCTGATTACAAAATGTTATGCTTAAAGAAAAAGTCACCAGTCTACTTCTCCTGTTTATTCAGAACATAAGCCTATAAGTCAATGGTTGTTCCTAATTCTGACTTCCATACTGTTGACGCGAAAAGAATGAAAAAATCTTTTGATGGCAGTGAAGTTTGTGCTGCTTATGATACCGATGATTGCATGTGATCCTATTATACTATGAATCACGATGTGATATCTAAAATACATTTAAGGTTAAATTTACCTGGCTGAACTTCAAAATTAATATTGAACAAGGCTTAATTAATTGGGTTGGTTCATACTTACCCAAGATCGGTGGAGATTTTAGGATAGTCAAGTATCACATTAGTAAGATGTTTCATTCTTTCTCCCTCAAGATAAAGTGGGTGAAAGAGGCTAGATGTTTAATACGAAATTTCCCCAGAAGTGGGGATGTTTTGATTTTGTAGTGACATTCATTTGCTGAATGAAATGAGTAAACTACGCATAATATTATACACAACCATGATATGATGGAAGATTGTCAACCAAATCACAATATTGCTTTTCAAGCTGAAACATTTAGCCAAGGTTGTGGAGGATTTCATCTAGCTGTTGGTCAAATATTCTAATTGCATAAGCTAGGAACTCCTAGAAATGTAAGGAAGTCTAATCACCCTACCAAATTGTTCTATAAAAAATCACACTGAGTGTTTCTATTGATGGAAATTTCTTTTCTCAAGCATTTGATGATCTTCCTGAACTCCTACCTGCAGTAAACTTAGAGGACGCAAAGTATAAGGACAAGACTGTATGATAAATTCTACAGGTAAGTTGTCCAACCTTCAGTGTTATAATGATCCTGATAAAATTGTTATTAGTAATAGTTCAAAACTGAACATAGCATATATTGGAAATGAAGTGTTTGTTAAGTTTCAAAAAAAAGGTAGAAAACTAATTTTCAAAGAGGATTAAACTTTTTCAATGTGATGGAGGGGGTTAATTTTCTAAAGTTTAATTTATTACACATCTTGACATTTGTGAGACATATTTCGTGCCAAAATACTCATGGACAAATTGGAGATTCATAATGAAAACATAAGCACATTGTCGAGCATGGATGAATACTATTATGTCATTTAAGTTTCCTCTTTATTTATGGGTCAATACATTCTTGACTGCTAAACTTCTTATAAATAAGACGACCTCATTGGTTCTTAGGATTGGATAACTAGTTACTATTTTTATTGACTAGTGAATTTTTATATAATTATGTGGATTTGAAAATTTTTGATAGCAAAGGTTTGTTCTAAAAGAAATATAGTGATTTGTGATTGATTAAGACAATGTTTATATTTGAATATCATGTAGGAACTATGGTTTACTCATTTAGTAAGATGATATGAAGTTGGGGCAACTTTTGCAATCTTCACGAATCTTTGTGTTTTCATGTTTGCTAGAAAAAATACAACTTAGAAGATCATAACTGCATGTCTAAATAAAATTTTAAAATCATATATACGTGAAAATCATGTCCAATTGGTCCCTAAGTTTACTAAATTAGAATAAGATTTAGGTATTAAGATGAAATCTAAAATGATTTCTTATCTATTCAAGGATTTGTAGTTATAGTAAGAAATTCTAACTTTTTCCAAGATGTGATTTAAAATAAATAAGAAAATAAGAGGAAGAATTATCATGCCATCAATATATATAGCCCAAAATTAAATTTTGTCATCCAATGTATAAAATATCTAAAAAAATTTAACTATGATTAAAAATTAACTATGGTAAGATTTTAACTAGCCCTTGCTAATCCTCTTCTCTCAAACTATTAAAAGTAAAGATAAATAGGGCCAGATAAGATGTTGGAAATATATTCTGGGTCGAGTCCATTTATAAAGGGTGTTAATTAGCCCGTTAGCACATTAGTTTTTCCTCCTCCTCAATCCTTATCCTTAGTCTAGGGTTTTTATCCGAAGAATATCTTGGTTGTGGAAATGTTGGGATTCATCTATCTTGCAAAGATCTTTGATGACTGGTGATATGAATCTTTGCTGCTATTGATCCTCTCACTCTATGGAGAAACTTGCAAGTCTCCTAAACTTGAAAGGATATATGAGTGAAATAGCTAAACTTGAAAGCATTACCTTATATTTAGGTACACAAAGGATTCTATCCTTTTTTCTCTCTCTCTTTTTTAATAATTTTTAGGTGGATGGCCCATTTTATTAACCGAAAAACAATGGTCAAAGTACAGACCAAATCCGAAGGCCCAAGATAAAATTTGAGAACCCAAAATACTCAGACCCTCTAGAAAATGTCTTATCATTTCCTAAATTAGGCTATTCACTTTCTTGGAGTATACGATGAATTCCAGAGGAAGGACGCTAATATGGGTTGCTCAATGTCTCCTCATAGTTGTTCTTCTTCTCAATGTTGCCTTCACATACGTCTTTCTGAGCTTCTAGAATTTTCTTTCTTGTTGTTGGTTTGTTTCTCCTTTTTTTCGGCTGCAATGCTCCACCATGGAATGGTTTCACCTAGTACTAACAAAGATTCATTTTTTTGTTTAACTGTAGTTGTGTGAGTTTTTGTGTTTCTCTCATTACTCCAATTGGTCTTCTCACAATCAAGCTTCATCTTACCAGATCTAATCATTTTGCAAAATGTGGTGTTGTGGTAGCTGACTCTTGGTTGATTCTTCTCAAATCTACCACTGTTAATGCTACGGGCCTTTTTGGTGACCTCTAAACTTATTTTTTGATGCTTGTATATACTATCTCTTACCGTCTTGTAACTATATATATGCCGCCAATCTTTTGCTTATTTTTGCACTCAAATAGTTGTAAATATTTTATACATGCCAAAGCGATTGTAGAATCCATATGCTATGCTGACCTGTTGATTATGGCTCGTGTGCGCACCCTTAGAACAATTTTTTCCTCTGTTTTTTCAAAAAAAATGTGTTTCCTTGCCAAAAATATAGATTCCTCTAGAATTTTTTAAAATTCAGAATGATCAATAATCTGGATAGCTAGAAGCTAAATTATTTATTTACTTTTGGTGATAATTAAACAAGCGACTCTCACCTTATGCATTGACCATTGCTTCTTTTTTCAGGTATACCATTTTGATCAAATGCTGCTATATTTGTTTATGCATGATTTCAATATGACTATATATGTGTGTACATATGCATGTGATCACGTATATATAACCTTTTTTTTTAATCTGTATTGATTAAATAGGACTTTGAAATTAGAGAGATTTAGTGATCTTGCTAAATTCATTTCTTATTATGTTTGATAGAAGGGTTTACAAAAAAATTATATAGAAATCTCTAGTTAATACATCTTTAAAGTTTAGTTGAATTTACACTAGTTTTGGAGAAAAGAATTAATATAGAGAATTCATATAGCCAATTCTAACTAGTTTGGATTAAGGAGAAAGCATCTGTTTTATGTCTGGAATGAGTGTCTTTATCTTTTTGTTACTATATTATGTTGTACTTAGACTGTTAATTTCAATTTTTATATCAATTTAATTTTGTTTTTGTCTTCCTGAACATTCCATGATTTAGACAAAGTTCATTTTTTTCATTTCATTCGAATGGAAAAATTGTTCCTAAGTTTTTGAGCCCTTTACATTTGGCTAATTAATGAAATATATCCATATTTTTTTTCAAATCAAAAAATATAGATTTAATAAACATGGTCAGAATTAGAAGGTATATGTAATTATTCTATTTAGATGAGCAATACCATTGTTATATTTAGAAAGGTTAATACAATTAATTCAATAGGTCTAACTGTAAGTTCTCAACAATTATATCAATACTCGTGTCTTATAATTCCTAATTAGGCTTAGTTTTGATAAAGTTCAATGTCTTTCCTGGGTTCTTGCTTCTACTTTTCCTGTCTTAGTGGAAACCAAATAGTTCAGTAATTCAAGAAATTCATAAAAATATTTATGTGAAACTTCATGCAGTAACTAGGTCGTCGAGTGTTGCTCCATTTGCTAGTTGAATCTGTGAGAGATAATAAAGATTATTTATTTTTGGCCTGTCAAAGTTGTAACAAATGGAAAGTAATAAAAATATGTTCCAATGTATTGATGGTATTTCTCAGTTCCTAGAGCTCGTTATAGAAGTCATAAAAAAACATTGACTTAGCTTCGGATTCTAAATTAACAGGAGCACTAAACATAGGTGACGTTTGTTTCTTATTTTCCACTTCTTTCTCATTGTAAGAGAAAAGTCTCAAATCTGTATCCTAGCTTCACTCACCAGCATATTGCGAGTTTCTAAATAGGACAAGTCACTTGAACTATCAGCCATATTTGTCTCTTTTTTTATTAGCCTATCAACTTTTGAACAAGTGGAGCAACACTTGCGACCTCATTATTGCATGAAGATTGTTCAAAGGCTAATAAGGTAGTAAACAAAAGACACATGGCTAGTATTTCAAGGGAGTTGTCCAATTTATCAAGTTAGATAACAAAGCATTAAAGTGTTTCCTTTGAGCTATTTTCGCCTATAAAATGGATATCAATGTTATTCTACTGAACATGAGAAATATTTGGTCTCAACTGGTGTTGTATTTCCAGAGGCTAAAACATTCTTCTATGGACCTCCTATTTGTTCTACTCGGGTTAGAGGCGGGGATGGGGAAGATAAGAGCTGAGAGAGACAAGATGAGCAAAGCAACATTGAGATAGTTTGCATATGTGTTGAGGATGTGCTTCAACACCCCACTTAGGAGGTGCAAAAGCTTGGATTTATGAGTTATGCAAAGGTGTAGGAATAGACCAAAAAAGTATTAGAGAGAGGTTATTAGAAAGGATATGGAACAAGTTCATATCAGCAAAGATATAATTTAGACAAAAAGGAGTGGAGGTTGCATATTAGGGTAAAAGGTTAGTTGGGATAAAATATTATCTTGCCTTGTGACGGTTTTAGGTTTATCATATGATTAGTGCTGCTATTATTATTATTGCTCTTTTATTGTTTTGCTACTTTTAATTTTTTTCTTGTAGAATTGATATTACTCTTCATTTTAGCAATTATTCTATATATTATTTTTCTTCTTTTACTCAGGGCGGATACATTTGAGCTGAGAGACTATCAAAGACAACCTCTCTATCTTCATGAGATAATAGTAAGGTTTGCGTACACTCTACCCTCCCCAAGCCCTACTTTATTAATTTTCACTACTTTGTTGTTGTTGTAGGAGGAGGAAGATGACAAGTTTGTTAATCAAGTCAACTATGTTCTGATAGAAGAGAATTTAAATATGTTAAGATAAAAGGTTATGCAATGATCTTGATGCCTTATAAGGTAGAAATAAGAACACCATAAACTGAGTTCTTTTGTAATGTTTTATGTTAAGGAGGAACTATAAAATAAGGTGTTGCTATTTATACGGTTCACAAAAAAAGTGTGGCAGTAGTTAGTCTTGAAGTAATTATTGAATCCGTGATTAGAATTAGTGTTATAATGTAGGTTACGATTTACTTTGAGTTGTATTTTGAAGAGGTGATAAGACATGTTTTATCTAATTTAATAAAGACTTTAACTGCAGTGAATTCCTTTGTCGACTTTTTATATTGAGACAATATAACAAAGTTCAATAAAAGACAAAAAAGAAAAATAAAAAATCAAATAGGAAACAAAAATAAATCCTAAAATATTAGCCAAAATGACACAAGAATCTTGTGAAAGATCCAACAATTACAACATCGGAGATGCTAACGGAGATGACAGAGAGCATACAACTATCATGATGAAACCATCTGAGCATAGCAACAAAGGCTAACTTCTAGTCTTTAGAATTTTATTTTTTTCATCATTTGAGTTAACTCTCTCTGGTAAAGTTCCCTTCCTTAGATCTATCCTTTGATGGGTTGAAACTTATAAACGAGACTAATACCACTATCAAAATTGAAATTCTTAAAAAGCCAACAAACCATTATTTTTCTCAGGAGATGTTGCAAAGAAATCTATATCTAATCCATCAATAACTAAGGAGTCATCCTCTTGTAAATCTGGTAAGTATCACTCCCTTCCTCTGTTGTGATATCACATAGCCTTTCTTGAGATATTGACGATATAAATTTGTAGGGACTATTGCAAGCATAGTGATATTTTAGATCTATGCTTTCATCTGGACAATCAATAAGAACTCATTATAGACAAAAATAGTTATTAAGAACTTATTAACCTTCTCCGTTTATTCTCCGCGGCTGAATGAATCTCAAAGTGATTAATATGAATTCCTTAGTTTTTCATTGTTGTACACCTTAACCTCTCGCCAAGTGGAGTAGTCACTAGAGTATATGAACTCACTTTATGTTGTACATTTAACAATATGTTTGAATTCAGAAGCTATAACACTAGTAGATGGTCTAAGGGACATTAATCCGGATAGGTACATTCACTGTAGGGATATGTGGTCTAGTTATCCATTTGAAATCAGAAAAGGCATCTAGTATTTGATTTGCTAACTTCTGTCAGTGGATGATCCTATGGACCTCATACTCATATTTATGGGTATGTGGATCAGAATGAGATAGTAATGAAACCTTCCACGTAATTTTCCTTTTGGGGTCATTCTCTCCCCCTAATAGCGAGAAAGTTATTATATTAAATTGGCAATTTACAAATTGAGCAATGAATAAGTCTTCTGATAATGGTTCAATGTAGTGAATCGATAGAAGCTGAATCAAACCCAACATATATTCCTAACTTTCATTAAGGGCCCATATTAGTACGTTGCAGTGGTGCTCCAGGCACTTATGCCATGCAACAAAAGACTCGTAGATGAATGATATTAGGCTCGTGACCAAATACTATTTGTGATATTGAGTATTTATTATAACAAGTCGATCCGAGATGAACAAGTACACTGCATGTAAGATAGTGTGACCCCAAATAGTATTGGGCAATTTCGTCTTCATAAGTAGTGATCTTGCTACTAATTGTTGGTGCTTAAAAAAAAACTATGCAAGGCTATTTTTGAGTATGAACATGAGCAATGGAATGTTCAATTCTTATCCCAATTGATAGGCAATAGTCATCAAAAGCTTGAGATGTAAATTCTCCTATCCAATGGTTCAATGCTTTTTTTTTCTTTGAGGACTCAGCAGCATATCCAACACTAATCTTGTCACGACCCAACCCAGGGCAGTGATTAGTGCCGGTTGGGCACCCATACATACATTAAACTGAATTTTCCATTCATAATAGCTAAGGAATGTCTCAAAATTTTGGCATAGTTTCCTCTATTTTACTGACTAGCCTCACCTGCAAACACCAAACCCAGCAATAACATACATCACTGTATATATACATATGCGGGCCAACAAGGTCACCGCTGCGGTAGAACCGCCCAACAAACATATCATACAAACTAAATCATACCAACATAGTCCCACAGCCATATGTATCCACAGACCTCTAAACACACAACTGAATTATAGGACGGGACAGGGCCCCATCATACCATCGAATATATACAAATACAAAATATAGAAAGTACGTGTACAAGTGTATACCAAATGATATGATCCTGATGCAAAGGGAGCACGTCAATGGCAGATAGAGATCCTAGGCAGATGTTTCTCTAACCTGTACGTCGGTATCTGCGGGCATGAACGCAGCCCCCCCAAAGGAAGGGGCAGTACAAAAAACGTACTGAATATGTAAAGTAGAAAGTACGAAATATAAGTGAGAGTAATAGTCCGAATAGAAAAATATAGAAGTCAAACCTATATACATATATCAAAACATTTCTTTATTTAAACACCAACATAATGCATATCAGATTGGAACGATGGCGACCTCCAAACTCATGCCGTACCACAGCCTAACACCAGAAATTTCAAATCTCCGACAACTCCAACACAAGTCCCCAATAGTAGCCCAAGTGAGCCGAGGCGAACAGCATCCAAGTACTCACATCATAGGATAGGTGAACCAGGGTGAAGACACCAAGCATTCACAAATCATAATGCATAAGGTCATCATACCCATTTATAGAGCCGAAGCGACGGTGCCATGCACTCCCATGAGCCGGGGCGAACTCGGCCCAACACTCACACGTCATGATGCCATCCCAAGCCTAGCTCCTTATGTCTCCAAGTTAAGCAAAGTTGGCCCATGGGAAAACTGACCCACCGTATCCAACCTACTTCAGAATATATATACATATAATTATACATGCACATGAAATAACTAGCCTGGGAACCGGTGAACGATGCCAAAAGGGAACGAATAGAGTTGTGAGAAGCATATGCATAAAAACTAGTTTCAAAAAACTTAGAAATATGTAAATTTACCATTTATGAATTCTAGGAGTTATTCTTCTAAGAATTCTTTTTTTTTTCTAAAACTGTTCAACTTCCCATTTAATGGTGATTTTGGAATAAATTGAACTTATAGTTTCCAAACTGCTTAATTTTTGGTCAAATGGACATTATTTATAGATTTTAACATTCAAGACTTTTGGATGAGGTTCATTTATCGTAGAATTGGCTAAAAAGAACATAAATTATATTTAAACCTAATTTGCAAAGGAGGAGGGATTTTTTTCAAATATTTGACGTAAACCAAACATACTATTTCATGCCAAGAAATCGAAAACCTTTAAATACCTCAATTTCACTTGCCAACTAGCTCCAATGTAAGGTCAATCCAACTTAGACTTCCGGATGTTCAATGTCTAAACAATTACAATAACGCCAACCATTAATATCCATATCGTGCCTTAATTCCTAACTTTTTTGTTCTAAATTTATAAAAATTTTGACAGCATTTTTCCTTAAAATATGCGGCCCTGAGAATTCAACTCGGCTCAAATAATCAATCAACAATAATAACAACAACCTATAACATCAATAAACCTTTTCCAATACCACCACAACATCAAAACACCATAAAATGCTATTGCGACATAAATAGTAAAATAGGGCAGCAGTGATTCAAACTTATATCTACCATATTCAAGACTTTCAATATACTCCAAGAACCATATTACATCACCCCAATGTCCAACACAAACCTCCAACGCTAAAACATAACATTATACCTTCGACAGGACTCCAATTCAAGCTAACGTTCATGTAATCATTTGAATATTTTTCTAACACTTCTTTCACCCCATAAAGAATATTTCCATGATAAGTAAATACAAATACATGACAACAATTCAACATATAGCCCTATGCAAATTTGTTCCCAATTCGACCACAAATTCGTAATCCGTAATTCCACTAACAACCAATGCCATTTTCGCGTTTTACCCTCATTTTAGAACAAGCCTAACACCTTCACAACCTTTAATTAACATAAACAAAGCTAAAAATTAACATACCTTTTAATCTTTTACTACACCCAAATTCTTTGTACCCTCTAAACAACGCGTTTTCTTGACCAACCAACGCCTCCACACTACTTAGGGGCTTCAATATACCGCTTGAAGCATCAAATAATCGAAAATACAAAAAATTAGAATTTTTTTGAAATTACTGTAGAAACCCGAGAGGGTTCTACGTCTCGATCAATATTTTTTTCAAATATGGCTAAGTATGGGACTTGTTGATCTTCTACAAGACACCCTCATATATATATAAGCAACAAGGGGGTTACTTGGACCAATCAAAAGGGTACATATATATTTGACCCCACCACAAATAATGCTTAAGGACCAAACTTAAAAGAAATTTTTACGTTCGGTCCTTAACTTAATGAAATCAAACCAATTAAGGACGTTCGGGGTTTAAGTTAAGTTACGAGTTCTAACATCCTCCCCCCTTATACTATCCATGCACGTTTTATCTATACTACCACATCTTGTCAAGAACAACTTAGTTAGCATACATCATGCTTGATGAAGAGAATAAATCACCTGAAGCCACAGGAAATAATTGAGGAAACGTTTTCTTCATTTGCTCCTCCGCTTCCCAAGTCAACTCCTCCTTATTATTATTACGCCATTGTTAGACCCTGTAATTAACTAAATGGAGGTTAATGTCTTATTCGGGAAAATTGTTGCAATTGAGGGGTATTTTAAATTTTACTAACTTATGGTGCGGGAGTATGGGATCAAGTGAATTTTTGTGGGTAAAAATTTAGTTGAAGTCGGGAGTCCTTAATTGGATTAAAATAAAATAGTTTGGAGACCTAATTGGTCAATGGGATAACTAGGAGGCCCTGCGTGCAATTTTTAATACATGGGGTTCTATAAATACCCCTTTTGTTCCAAAATTAAGAACATTTGTTGTTATTGTTCTTGGAACTTATCTTGGGAGCTAGAAGAAGAATAAGAGAAGGGGAAGAAGGAAAGGAGGTCTTGCATTCAATTGAGGTAAGTTTTTAATCCCAATTTAAGTTTTCTTATGCCTCTAAGTTGTGGGGAGTTGAACCTCAAGAACTTGTGGATAAAGATTAAGTGTTGATATGTATATGTTGAGATGCCTAGGGATGTCTACTATATGTGTATAACCTTAATTGAACGAAAATTGAACCGAAGAAGCATAAATTGATAGCCAAAATTGAAGCAAAATTCAGCCTACACAGTAGCAACTCTCTCGGGTTGCTACAGTGAAAATGGCATAAATTGCTTTTTTTTGATTTCTTGGGAAATTATCGGTTCTAGGGTGTTGTATTGAGGTTCCTAAGTAATGTGGTGTCATTGGTTTGGTGGAAAAACGCTTAGAAATTAGTAATTGAAGTTTGGATGTGACATTTTAAGTTCTTTTGGAATTAGTAGGAGCCTTGGGAGTGTCGGGAAGATTGTAAGTAGGCTATATATCGCAAGAAAAGGATTAAATACAAGTCATTCCCCATATTTGGTCATAATGGTCGAATTGGATAAATTGAGAGCGTTTTAGCGCTCGTTCGGTTTTGGAGTATTGTGTTGCCTTAGATTGACTTCAAATTTATCCTATAAGAGAATTATAAGTGATGGAGTTCATGTAGGTATGTAATTAATGATTGGAGTCTATTTAAGGGTATTTTTGCGGCGTTTTGACATTATACGTCTCCGGGGGGCGTTGAAGTGTTTAGTTGGGACTTTGGAAGTGTAAATCGGCTAGGGAGATGTCTTCATGGTATAAACATGTGGTTAAAGCAAAATTTTCAGACTGTAAAGGGAAATGTAAAACGTGACATTTTCTCATCGCTAGGCTCCGGTTGACGTTTATGTGGATTTTTGGTGTTGTAAGGTGTTGTTGTTGTTATTGATGGACTAGTTGAGCCGAGTTGAATTCTTGGGGTGACATATTTTTAGGGGAGATGCTGCCAAAAGTTTTATAAGTTTGCAACAAAGAAAGCTAACGTTCTATATTTCTACGGTTGCTAATTGTTGGTATTGTTGCGATCATGTAGAAGTGGAGGAT
>JAOTQJ010054089.1:0-11421 GCA_025642045.1 Solanum sejunctum
AAATGTTCATCTATTGCCCTGAGGTACTCATTAGTTGGACTGTCGTCTTTAATGGCATAAAGCTTTGGAACCTCATGATCACATTTGATTGGTTTAGGTTTAGGGAAGCCATGAGCTTTAGGCTGCAATTACTCTTCATTTATGGATCTAACCATATTATACTATGCCTTATCGTCATCTATTTTCTCTAGTGATAGGATTTTCTAATCACCAAAGGTTAAATGTGGAAAGACTGGATCCTTCCTGTATATGAAATAGATGCATCTTGAGGTGGTGTTATTATTTTTGTGAGTGTTATATCAAGTGATCATCACGGCTCTTGGGTCCGTTGATTTCTTTCTCTTTGCCTTTTTCTTTGCTTCTTTGACTTACTTCTAAGCTACCACTGTGGTATTCTTTCTCTCAACGTGAACGTAGCTATATCAAACTCTGGTTCTTCCTTTTGATTGGAAGCACGAGGTGTACTAGGGAAGAACTTTTGCATGAAGTTCTCTTAGTTTGGTGAGGAGTAAGGCAGTGAGCATATCGAAAATAAATTAGGCCTAATTGGATAAGTTGATATGCTACTTAGCTTGTGTCTAACATATTTTAGGCTCTGGAGCTCCTCTTTGATGGCTTCTATATCATTCTCTTATTCTTCGAAGAATTGAGATGGTGATGTTCCTGAAAGACATATATCAAACTATATAGTTTTTAATCTATGCTCAGTGTTAAGTATGTCCAGCATATTGGTTAGACGTCCCTGCCATCTTCTTTTCCATCAAATCCATCTTTTTTGGCATCTTGCCTTGAGATTGAATGATGTGCTTGATAGAATGACCAATTATGGACAATGCCTTGTTCTAGACCATTGCCTTCTCTGATTACCAATTGAGGATTGCCTCGATGTCACCTTGTGGCATATGTTCTCCTATTGGTAGGATAACATTCTTGTATGGTATATTTATAACGTAGTTAAGGTTATCCCTTTCAAAAGGTTAGTATAGAGGAATATCATATGAGGTGCTAGAGAAAGTAGGTGATAACATAAACTTTGGAGGTGCAGGCTCTTTTGCGGATGTAGGTTATGATGGAATTGGTGAGGGTGGCCAATCATCGGGGTAATAAGAGACAAGGAATGGATTATTATTCTCTTTCCTTAGCTTCCAATCATCTTCATATTGGAAATAGTGATCCTTAGTGCTATCATCATCATCTTCCTCTTTTTAACATAACTAACAGTTACAGTCTAAGTCACAGTTACAGTTGATGTCCTGTAATTCAGTGATATTGCCGAGGAACACATGCCCTTCTCCACCAATTTTAGGAATTAGTGAAGAAGTATGGCATCACGCTCTCCGCAAAGAAGATGATTCTTATGACGGATGAAATAGACTGCATAGGAATGTATTTTTCTCGTGGTGCACACTATCTAGGGCTACATATCAGCTAGGAATTGCTCTAGTTTTTGGACACCAACATGATGATCAAGCATCACCAATAGTTCTTAGGTGGGGTTAATTATGTTGGGGATATTAACCCTGATGTCTCACGTATATTACTCCACTTACTAAGATACTGAAAAAGATTACTCCAGTCTAGGAAAAGGACCAAGATGATGCATCGTGCCATATAAAGAACATATCTGAGGAAGTTGGAACCCTCAGTTTTGCCTTTGAAGATCTTACAGATAGATGTAAGCAATAAATAATGGAGCATGATACTCATAGAGGAGAAAGATGGTTGTCGCAAAATTTGCGGATATGATAACGGGAGATTAAGTATGCAGACAACACTATCCTTCCACCTTCAAGGAAATTCTTGCTGTTAAAAATGCATTACAAAGTTCAACTTCTTTCTGATCCATACAAAATTTCTAATTGAGATGGACATGAAAGATATTCTGAAGATGATCTAGTAAAATCCGAATCTAATTCATAATCATCAGATCCTTGATAGATAATGTGTTTCTCTCCTTATAAATTCCAGGTAAAACACCATAAAGGAAAGAACAATATCCTAGCATACTTCTTATCTCGACTAGAGATATTTTTAAAGAGGTTAACTGCTAGGTCGCATGGAAATCAGGAAACACCAGCAATCACCCATAATAGCATAAGGCTAAAATCATAGAAATAGAATCATAATTTTGCAAGACTTATGAAAAAGAATAGGTACTTCACTCAATCACTAAGGCAAGGTCCTAAGAACAAAGAGTTAACCAAGAGGAAAAGTGGCATCGAATAGTGGATGGAAGAAAGATACTCGCGCCTACTGGTGACACTTTAACCTCTGCATAGTCTGATGCTACTTGATGACATGTGCAAGTTTCACCATACCAAAATTACCAGCCCTACAAAAATGTTACCACTTACCCAAATTACCCAGAAAAATTACCTCAGTTGCCTCACCAAGTTTACCCCATAGCTTCTTCACCAAGTCAGCCACAATCCTTTGCTATCAAGCTTACCCAAACTTTGTCCTCAAGTTAGCCATAGTCCTTTACCACCAAGCCTAACACAAGCTTTGTCCATAAGCTAGCCGCAATACATCATCAATAACTATTCCACACCAGCAGCTTACCCACTTACTTGAAAGCCACCTATAAGTTGCTTGTGCACTTGCTTGCATGTTGTCAACAATTATCTTACCCACCAACATGCACATGTTGTCACATGTCAACATCATGCTTTTGTTTTTATGTTTTGTTTTAGTGGGCTCTGTTCACATGTTAGGTGGGGCAAGGTTTGAATAAATTGAATAAAGATAGTTTGTCCTAATAAGACGTACTATTTTTAGACAGTTTTACTATATTTAGAATAAGGTAGGGCACATCCATTCCTAAAATAGTGTGCCTTGTGTGATAAATTTTTTTATTTTAGAGTCAGTATGTAAGGCCAATCTTCTTCGACAAAAGGGAGGCCAAGTCCTTAGTAGAGGGGCAAGCTTAACATTGGCTAAAGTATAACTTAATCACAAACTTAGCTGAGCCCCAATCTTTTTATCAAGAGTCCTTACTCTTGAGTCTAGAGTCTGAGATATGTCCTTAAGAAATTCTCTCAAAGTTACTACTTTTTTTTTAAATACACTTTCTGTCTGAATAATATGATTGTTTGCTAAACTTTCTCTTATTTTTATCTCATATGGGGTGGAGGGGAGGGTATGGGTTATTTGGTCCTATAGTTTGAATGAGGAGGGAGGGGTCTAAGGTGACACTCCAGCGAGCTTTGATCATCGGCAAATCAATGACTCAGTAGGTTATACAATATCTATAGACACAACTACAATAGTTAAATTTTGCCTTTATGCCGCTAGTTATGCATACAATATCCTTTGGAAATAGAACCACTCAAAGGCCGTGTGGAAAACCCTAAAAAGTAAAAACATTTGCCATATGGTTTACTGCTTGGTAGGTAAGATGTCTATTATGCTTAGAAACCTATCGGACTTGGGATGGCAGGCCGACTATTATGGATGAGATCTCTCATAATGTTGTGGTAGTGGTGCCTGAGTTGATCTTGCATGGCATCTGGCCCCATACCGCCTGTAACCTATCTAAGCCGCGGGGGTCTTGGTCCTACTGGTCCTATCTATAATGTTCTCTTATACCCCAGTTTAGCTCTTTGTACCCTACATAGCTATCCCCCTGGTGATAAACTTATATAGCTTATTCCTGAGTGTTGGATTACCAAGTATGAGGAGTTCAAAAACCATCCTCAACCTCTCTTACACAATGAACCATGCACTAAAGAAGTCCATCAAAACACACATCCCATAGATTCCAATCAATCAACCGATACAATTCTGTCAGTTCACATGCCTAAAGTACCCATAAATCATTCAAATTATATAGACCCAAATACTGTTTCTTGGTTGCTTACTACTACTAGGACTGAATAGGATTGGATATAGAAGTTTGAGAATCATGAATATGTTACAAACTGGTTCAAATATCCCTTTAGAGGACATACTCTATGGAACCTCGGTTGTGACTACCAAAGATGTCAAAAAGATGAAGCGAGTGATGATCACAACCCACAAAAAAGCAAAAGAGGAGAAAGAAATGATAGGGAATTGAAGAAGATATACGATGAAGGAGATCCATCTATTGGTTCTCTAAGTCATTCGGACAAAAATGAATTCATAGTTTCACATGCACCTCAAAACCTTTCCACCTCAACCACTCCACCCAAACGTAACACCACCACAGAAGAGCCAGTATCACCATCATCCATGATATCACCTACGAGCTCTAGTGACAAAAATAACCTCTCCTTACTCCAATCATTTGAAAAGGATAACCTAAGCTAAGCTCTAGATATTCCACAAACAGTTATCCATCAACTAGGAGAAACTAGGCCGAAAATCCACATAGAGGTTAAACTGTGCGAGCTGTCAGAAGATTTCATCATAAACAACTAGGTGCTACCAAAAGGATATCACTACATCAGTAATATTCTTCTAGGTAAAATCAAGCCTAGTAGCAAGGTAAAAATGGTAGACACATCATCCCAAAATGCTTATCTTATTCAAGCACTACAACATAAATTACATAACATTTTGCTTGAAATGTGTCTGAGAAGGGAGAACCTCTTCCAGTTCTTTGACTAGCAATGGAAGGAAATGGACTCCATCAAAGATTAGATCCTACAATTGAGATACATCTTTGAACCAGAGGAACAAACCACCTCTCTCTCTTTAAGCACCTTAGGTTATCTAGACCTGAAGTACTCCTTTTCAATCCCGACAATATATTTTCCATGCTCCATTGCAAAGCCATCACTAGTCTTTTAGGACATAAAGGACAGAAATGAGTACAACATAGCAAAAATTATCTGGGAAAGAAAAAATATGCTTGCTGCCCAAAAGAAAGCCAAAGCAGAATGCAGGCGATCCCAACGGAGGAAGGATTCCTACAAGAATTCAAAAGGAGTCAGACAATCATACATGCCATATACAGTATCATAAAGGAACGAGCTTAACACCACACAATAGAATCTATACTCAGAAAATTATACTTTGAACCACAACTTGATCACCCCAAATCAAGCCTTACCCAGAGTGTGTAGACTGGAATACAAGGTTGTCGTTGAAACCACTCCTCCACTTCGAGACGGTGATACTAGTAAGAAGAATACTTTATTAGGCAAAGAAGAGTTGTATGATGCAGTAGAATAACTTAGTGATTCATCTAGCAATAGCTCCATAAATGCTACATGTCATGACAATGGAGGCATAACTCTTGATTCCAGCAAAGCATATAGCCAAACCATAAAACCTAGTGCACCTTACCAACTCTACAAATGCCACACTCAATGGAAGAGATGGACACAAACACATAAAGAGAGAAAGAGACTCGAACGATCTCTCATTTCACCATTAGATAAATCATCCATAGACATCCAACCTAGACGTTCAAAAAAGTAAGTCTATAAATGCAACATCTACTGGAAGACTACACATCTCATCAGAGATTGCCCCTACTCAAGAAAGGCACAAAGAGCCGCACAACTATTAGTTGATGTAATCACTGATTGCAGTGATAGCCACAGAGAAGAAGATGATTGAACCTAACTAGAGGATGTTGTATTCTAGACATCTCATCTCCCATGCCAAAACACCCCATGTCCAAGTGGTAATATACCTATAACTTGACTAAACTAATCTAAGTTATTGCCTTCATAAACACAGGAGCAGTAGTGTCGATGCTCAACACCAACATCATTCCTAAGGAGCAGTGTATCCAACACTCAAAACATATCAATAATGCCTCTAAATGAGTCTTCACTACTAGATCCATCACAAAAGACCTAATCATGATTGAGTTCTTCCTAGGAGTATAGTTCTTAACTAGAATACTTGCATCTATCATCCTAAGTACTAACCTTATCATAGGGTTCGACACCTATAGGAAGTTCAATGATCAACTCATTATTGAACCTAGGGCATAGCCTTTAAAGATAAATTAAATCCATATACACACAAGGCTATTTCCTATCATGGAAGAAATATAGATCAAGGATGTTGAATGTTAACTCATCATGGAATCATGTATCGATTCCCATAAGGAGTTTATGAAGAAGCATGCTAAACCATTATGATTGTATGAAGAATTCTTCATCCGGCACCCAATCAAGAAGAACAAGAACATCAATCCAACAAAGGTGAGTCATTCAGGCATGAAACCAGAATATCTCCAACTAGCCAAAAAGGAATATCAAGAATTAATTGAATCAAGACTGATCGAGCCATTAGATTCATAGTTGTCTTGTGGGGAATACTATATCAATAAGTGATACGAATATATGAGCGAAAAGCTCCATCTAGTCATCAACTATCATCCTCTCAATTACATCCTACCGAATGATAAGTTCCAGATTCTAAACAAGTTGACCTTGTATTCATAACCAGCCAAAGACTCCTATTTCTCAAAGTTTAATCTCAAGTCAAGCATGTGGCCACTGGACATACACCTTCAGGATAAGCCCAAGACTAGCTTCTGCATACTCGACCACCATTACCAGTGGAAGGTTATGCCATTTGGGCTCAAACTAGCACCCTGACTTTTTGAAATGGCTATGATTCGAAAGTTCCAGATGATCCTTCACACATCACTGGTATATATTGAGGATATCCTGCTACTCAATGATATTATAGAAGAATACTATGGCTTTCTCTACCAATTTCATGAATTAGTGAAGAAGTATGGCATGATGCTCTTCGCAAAGAAAATAATTCTTATGAATGATTGAATAGACTTCTTGGGAATGCCATTTTCTCATGGAGCATACCATGTAGGGTCAGATATTTTCCTGGAATTGCTCAAATTTCCTGACACCAACATAATGATCAAGCAACTCCAATAGTTCCTAAGTGTGAGTGATTACATTCGAGAGTTTATCCCTAATGTCTCAATATATATTACTCGACTCACTAAGAGGCTAAAAAAGAATGGTCCTTCTCCAGTATGGGGATAGGACCAAGTAGATGTAGTACACCATATCGAGAACATATCTGAGGAAGTGGAAACCCTTGACACTCCCTTTGATGGTTTGAAGATCTTACACATGGATGCAAGTAATGAATATTAGAGTCCAATCCTCTTAGAGGAGAAAGATAATAGTAGCAAAACTTGCGGATATACGGGCAAGAGATTCAAGGATGCAAAACAACACTATCATTCCACGTTTAAGTAAATTCTTGCCATTAAAATTGGCATTAAGAGGTTTAACTTCTTTCTAATCCATATAGAATTTTTGATTAAGATGGACACGAAACCCATTATGAAGATATTGTATTTAAAGTCAAAGATCAGTCCTAATCATCAAATCCTTCGATAGGCACAATGATTCTTTCCTTATAAATTATAGGTGAAGTACCTTAAAGGAAAGGCAATATGATGACAGACTTCCTGTCCTAACCAGAGACATTTTCAAAAAGGTTAACTGCTAGGTCCGTCATGAAATACTCTAAAATGTGCTTTGGAATGCCTATAATCATAATTTACATGTATCACAAAATCTATGCGTGATATCAAAAGTTTGACTTCATATTCTAAATTATGGGGCAAAATTTAGTGGAAATGGGTATAACTTAGATTCTAGAGGACTAGTAATAATACTATAATTTCAAATTTCTTAAGAGCATCGTGCCCTAGCCAGGACACGCTAGGGGCGCAAAGTGGTGTAATTGTTTCCTTCACATTTGGTCTGTGTCACGTACTGGATGTAGACTAGCACATGATTTTCCATTGTTTTTCCTATGCTCCCAAGGGCAATGGGTTCATGTCTCTATGCCCACTAAAACATGACATCACCCCTACATAGCCATTTTTTAACTCTATAGCTCTCAAAACCATCTCTCAAACCCCCTAATACTCTATAAATTCTCTCATTCAAATATAAGGATCTCAAGCTCAACTTTGGAACTCAAGGATTCATTTCAATCTCTAAGTATACATCAAGATCACCCTAAAGAATTCAAGGTTTAACGTATGTGGGTTTCATCCATATGGTCCCTTTTAACTATGGAGCCCAACCTTCTCTTTTCATGAAAATAACATGTTTGCATGTTCTATTACCTATGGGTATCTCTTATTATGGATTATGAGCATAAATCATATTGGGGTTTATCATGTATTGAATGATTATGCATGAATGTGTATCTCAAGTTTGCTCCATGATTTGATTATGCCTATTTTTACTATGCATATTTTTGAGCTATGGGACTATGATTTATCATGAACTTTGGTAATGGAGTTCAAGGTACCCGACATGAGGGTCTAACTACTTGTTGGTGGGTTGATTTGAATTGAGCTTACTTATATTATTTCACTCCTGAATTGCATGATTTTTAACAAGTATCATGAACCCACCATGTATTTGATAAAATATTAAGTCAAAATTTCTCAAGTTATTGATAATCTATAACATGATTTACAAGTCAAGTAACTTCATGATGGTTAAGGGCTATCAAGTATGTATTGAATACATCAAAAACATCTATGATTTTACAAGTATCAAGGTAAGCCATATTTCAAGATTTTTGCATCTTGTGAGCCATTCTTATTAAAGCAAGGGTGCATGTATGATTATGATCTACTCTCACATTTAAGTTAGGCTCACTACTAGAGGTCAAACATGTTTATTGAGTTATCCATGTCATATTTCCATGGTTATTACAAGTTATATGAGTTATGATTACTTAAAGTATTCCCTGGGATTTGACTTAGCACTAATTGAGGCTGAAGATGGGGGTTCTACTCTAGGGGTCCTTATATAAAGTCTTGAATCTCTAAACTATGTACCACCATAGGATTGTGGTTATTACCCTTACTCTACTAGTGGATCCATCTAGTCATGTTATCATATTTTGTTTGCCTTGGCAAGTACACCACACCTAGTTAGGGGGTGTCATGCCCATCCACCTGACGAAGGGGGTGTCATGCCTTAGATTCAAAGTTGTAGCTACATGGTCTATATCAGTTGAGGTCACTTCCCATATATATATGCTTTATGTATTGTGTAAGATAAATGATTCACAAGCATATTTTATTATCAGCATTGATCATGCATTCCATATTGAGATTATATATCTACTGCTTATGACTATGCATTTTGACAATATTGGCTTATGTTTTGTGCCATTGTATCCCATATACTTAGTATATCTATAACAATCCAAAAAACTGCTCAAAAATATGTGTCAGAAGTGTCTTGAATCGTAATTTCCATATATCTAAAAATTCATTCATTATTTTAAAAATACGTCTTCATATTTTTGTTGAAGGGGTCAATTTGAGTGAGAAATGGGTCTAATCCAAATTTTAGAGCAATCATATCAAAATTAAAAAATCACAATAAATGTTATTTAGGAAGGTCAACTTATAAGGAACATATCTCTTACCACATAAATAGCTGAGTATCCCACCACCTACCAACTTAAATCCCTTTGAATTAACTTTCTAATGCACTTCATTTCACCTCATTTCGAGTTTGAATGAAGGATTTATACATATTTTTGTAAAACTAGTTCTCGTAGAAAATGCAGATTTCTACTGAGCATCCCGTCGTGGAGGTGACGTGGACCAGTGTTATTTTTGTCCTATTTTTTTTATTTCGATCCAAGACTTTCAAGACTTTGTCTCAAGGGTTCCCATACGTGGTTTTACTTATACTTAGTAATATTTCACCTTCATAGCATGCTCAATATTCCCCAATATTCTCTCAAACACTTAGACTCAAATTTCACCTTAAATTCAAGTCCCAAACTCAAGACCAATCTTAAGGATTTCATCAAGAACCTCATTCAAGCTTCAAGTCTTCACTAATATCTTCTTCAAAAAACTGCCCAAAGCTAAGGTATGTGGTTTCGAACCATTGTGTCCTTCCACCTAAGGTGGCTAAACCCTCTTTTGCTTAATAATATACGATGTAAAGTTGATTTTCCATGTGGGTCTTGTATATTGAGGAATTTACTACACAATGATTTTATTTTATGAATGTGTGGTTGTTTTATCAAGTTTGAGCACTACATCTTGGATCTTATGTTAGATTTGATGAGGGGTTTTGATGTGAATGTCTTGGGGGTGTTGCAAGGTGTTGATTCGTGATTTTATAATAAATTTTATTTGTAAATTGTATGGCCTTTTACCACCACTACACCCCCCAAGATGTTTGATAAAATGTTTGGTTATGGTTTCTAGAGTAAATAAAGGTCCAAAACATGAGATATAATATGAATAATCTTATGATGATGAAAAGAGCTTACGTATATGATATAATTAACTATTTGGTGATGAAATGAGCTTTTCCATATGATGTACTCTATATTAAATGTTGCATTAGACCATGCCCGATCCGTGGGGATAAGAGCCCGGGTAACCTAGAATCAAGTTAATACTCATCTCTACCAGGGTGACGGGGTTGTATCATCATCGCCTTAGATGGGGATTTATGCTCATCAACCAAGATAGGGTTTCATACTGATCCATCTAGGTGATAGGGTGGCATAATCAATAATCTAGATGGGGGTTCATACTCATCCACCTAAGTGATGGGGTAGTATCATCACTAGCCAAAAGGGTTATACCTTAGAAATCTAGCTTGGTATCTTCTTCAAATATGATATTCTATATAAGTATGATTTACTTAAGCAACCTTATGCATTGATCATGCATATCATATTGTTATATTATGTCTATTGTCTATCGATATGCATTTTGGATTATAATGTCTATCTATTGTTGCATTGCATCCCATATACTTAGTATATTCAAATGTACTAACGCATACTCTTGCCTACATAATATCACTATGTAGGGTTAGGACCTCCTATTGATTCTTCTTATGGCTAGATAGATTGTTCGAGTCAGCCTTTCATGAGTCCTCCATTCTGAGGACAAGGACTATTCTCTCACACTATGTATTAACATTCTCTTTACTTTATCATATACTTATGACTATGAGAGTAATCTAGTTGTATGTCTTAGCCCTAACTATTATCTATTGAGAAGAGGTATTGTTGGACAAAGCTATGTATTTATGCTATGAGTTGATTTTATTATCACTGAACTCTATGTTATGACAAGTTCTCCCTTAGCCCATTTTGCCCTTATTTCCATTCTTTAAATGTCATTTAATTATTTCTGTGATGAAGGATGTCTAATAATATGCTATGAGGCTTGTTTGGGGTTCCTTCTAGTTCCCCATTCACCGATCATGACTACGCCCTAGGATTGGATCATTACAAACTTAGTGTTAGAGCACTAGATTATTAGATCCTCGGAGCCCAGCATATCGCTTCGATTAGAGTTTTATTCATGGATTTGTTGTACACTACAACTATAAGTAGGAGGCTATGAGATATGCTAGGAAATATTTCACTTCTTCATAATCCATTTCATGCTTTAGAAGTGAGATAGGGCTTTCTGCTCTAATGAAT
>JAOTQJ010054100.1:0-14240 GCA_025642045.1 Solanum sejunctum
AGACTATTTCCATGACAAGTAAACACAAATATATGACAACAATTCAATATATAGCCATATGCAAATTTGTTCCCAATTCGACCACAAATTCGAAATTCGTAATTCCACTAACAACCAATCCCTTTTTCGCGTTTTACTTTCATTTTAATACATTCCTAACACTTTCACAACCTTTAATTAACATAAACAAAGTTAAAAATTAACATACCTTTCAATCTTTCACTACACCCAAATTCTTCTTAGCCGCTAAACTATGCGTTTTCTTGACCAACCAATGCCTCCATGCTACTTAGGGGCTTCAATATACCGAGTTTGAGGTTTATACCGAGTTTAAAACACCCTAAAATGTGCTTCGGAATGCCCCATAATCATAATTTGCATATATCTCAAAATCCATGAGTGATATAGAAAATCCAACTTCATACTCTTGATCAGAAGGCAAAAATTGAGTGGAAAATGGATATAAACTAGATGTTAGAGTAATGAAAAATAATTTTTGCTAATTTTTGAATTTCAGTGGCTGTCCGCACCCTGGCCACGACGCACCAGGGGGGCAGAGCAGTATATTTGGTCAGGTACGATGGGTCCACATCATGCTAGGGACGTAGACCAATGCAATATTTTCCTTACTTTTTCTATTTCGGCCAAGGGCATTGGGGTCATATCCCCATGCCCACTTAAGTGTGAAATCACCTATACTTAGCCATTTTTCAATTCTATAACTCACAAACCCTCTTTCAAACCCCTCTAAGACTCTATCAATTCTCTAATTCAAATCTAAGGATATCAAGCTCAACTTTGGGACTCAAGGATTCACTTCAAGCTCTATGACTACTTCATGTTCACCTCAAAGAATTCAAGGTTCAAGGTATGTGGGTCTTCATCCATGGGTCCTTTCACCCATGGAGCCCAACCTTTCCTTTTTATGAAAATTGCATGATTTTAAGTTGTATTACATATGGATATCTTTTATTATGAATTACGAGCATAAATCATATTGGGTTTTTACCAAGTATTGATGTATTATGCATGAATTATTCCAAGTTTGCTCCATGAATTGATTATGTCTATTGAAACTGTGCATGTTTTGAGCTATAAAACTATGAATTATCATGAGCTTTCGTAATGAATTTCAAGGTACCGTACATGAGGATTTTACTACATGTTGGTGGCTTGACTAGCATTGAGTCTACTCATCGTATTTCACTCTTGAATTGCATAATTTTGAATAAGCATCATGAACCCACCATGTTTTGATAAAATGACATGACAAAAATTCTCAAGTTATTGATAATCTATTATATGATTTACATATCAAGTGACTTCATGATGTTTAAGGCATTTCAAGTATGTATTGAGTTCATGAAAAGTATCTATGGTTTTGCAAGTATCAACTTAAGCCCTATTTCAAGAATTTTACCTCTTGTGAGCCGTTCATATTAAAGCAAGGGTTCATGAATGATTATGATCTACTCTCATGTTCAAGTTAGGCTAACCACTAGAGGTCAAGCATGTCTATGAACTACTCAAGTCATGTTCTTACAAGATATTCATGTTATGATTAAAGTACGATTATTTAAAGTATTCCGTGGAATTTGACTTAGCGCCAATTGAGCCTTAAGATGGGGGCTCGACTCAAGGGATCCTTATATAAAGTCTTTAGTCTCTAAACTATGCCCTACCATAAGATTATGATTTTTACATTTGCTATGCTAGTGGATTCATCTAGTTTATTTTATCATGTATGGTTTGCCTTGGAAAGTAAACCATACTTAGCTAGGGGGTCTCATGCCCGGCACCTGAACCGAGGGGGTGTCAGGCCTCAGAGTCCAAGTTGTATCTGCTTGTTCTATGTCAATTGAGGTTACTTCCCACATATGTATGACATATATTATGCAAGATGAGCGATTTAAAAGAATGTTTTATTATGAGCATTGATTATGCATGCTATATTGAGATTATACATACATTGCTTATGATTATGTATTTTGACTATACTAGCTTAGGTCTTATTGGATTGTATCCTGTATACTTAGTACATTCAAATGTACTAACACATATTCTATGCCTACATGATATTACCATGTGTGGACCAAAGCTCCTTTTGACATCGTCCACGTGGCTAGTTCAGTACTTCGGAGATAAGCATTGATGAGTCCTTAAGTTCAAGGACACTATCTATATTATTTTTGTTATTTTTGACACTTCATTATATTGAACACTTGTTATTATGAGGGTGAGGACAGAAAGTGTCTTGGCCCCCGCTCCGTTCCAAGTTAGAGGTGTTGTTGGATATTATGATGTACTTATGCTATGAGCTTGACTCTATTATGCTTTTATGAATATCAAGACTTCTCTTAGTCCCATTACCCCATTCATTATATCTCTTATTATTGTTTATTATGCTTCTGAGACCAAGGATATGTGATTGATAGGCTAAGAGGCTTGTTTAGAGTAACTTTAGGTTCCTCACTCACTGTGTCACGTCTAGGACCTAGGCTTACGTCGTGACATTATCTATTCCTCTACTATTGGCTCATCATCATAATCTTTTCTATGCCTCTAGTACTTTCCCATCATTATCTCAAAAGCTTTATTAGGTGGAGGACTCATACCTCAATCATTCATTCATGTTAAACTTCATAAGACTAGTCTCATTAGACATACAAACATAAGAGTAATCATGACATTCACAACTTGTATAACATAACATCATAAGGAGGGCTTTACAATATCAGATAGTTTTCATTGGATTTTAATGAATTTCACAACATACTTGATATACCTCATCCTCTATCACATTCACGAACTAGCATACATATAATGAAATCTTTTCATCATTCATAAGAAACATCACCTTTAAACCCTCATGATTAGAAATAATTCATAATTAGCAAACTCAATATGACAATTGGGTGGGCTCAAGCATGTCTTTTTAAGTCATGTAACTCAAGAGGACTATTCATGAAACTAATGAAATCATCAATGCATATCATTCCTAGAACAACCCACCTAGGTCATACATATCATCTTTCATCATATACATGGAAACATGAAATTCATATCACACAATCCTAAACTTCATAGTTATAGTCATAACATGCATAATCTCATTTTACCTCAATATTATCAAATAGTAGCTCATTAAAATCAATGCTTCATTAAATCAAATAAAGGGGCTTCATATCATTCAAAACTTCCACGATGTTCTCAAGAGCTCATAACATACATAATATCCATTCAACATTCTTTTTATTCATAATTTAAATGCCTTACAATATGACTTTCATCAACATAGAAGTTTGTCAATTACTTTAGCCAAAACATGGTTGGTAATATGCACATAAGCTTAAAACCATGCATTTCAAGAGCATAAAACATGAGGTGAGTAAAATAGTACCATTTAAGAATCATTCTAAACAACCAACTAACATTGTAGTAAAACCCTTAGTTCTGGTGCCATGAAATCCATCATAGAAATCCATAATCCTCTGTAGTTTCATAGTTTATATCATATATGGTTCCAATTGATAAAAACTCAACTCATAGAAAAAGCTTTAAATAGATGTTCATGCAAAATCGACCAATACTTGATAAAATTAGTTCATGTTCGTGATGGACTTAATAAAAAAGGGGGAGTTAGGCTCCATAGGTGAAACAACCCATGGATGTAGACCCACATACCTCAAATTCTTGAAATAAGTAGAGGAACCTTGGTGAGACTTGGAGGATTTCACTTGGATTCCTGAATTCCAACAAAGGTTCTTAAAAATCTTGACATTAAATGGAGGATTTGATGATTAATTGGGAGGATTTTGGGAGTGTTTATTAGAGATTTTGGGCATGGAATGGCTGAAAAGATGAAGGCTTCTCATCTATATAGATATTAGGTTATTACCCAATTGCTCTCAAGTGAAAAGGAAGATTTTTGGAAATTTCTATCTTATGGCGCGGCAAGTCCGTGTCGCGGACATGTCGAGGATCCTACTAGTTTGCATAATTTCATAAAAAAATATTTTTTTGAAACAGGTAACCTATCCCTTGTAGGTAACCGTATTACCACTGAATTTTACCTTTTGAACAAGAATATGAAGTTAGATTTGTGAAATAACACATAAATTTTAAGATATTCAAAAAATGCATCATAGGGTCTTTCCAAGCTACATTGCAGGGTGTTGTAATATCTCCCCTTAGGAACATTCATCCTCGAATGTGAATAGAGATAGCATGAATAGAATGGAACATCTATCAACTCCTTACTAATACAATAATGCAAATTGAACACTGTTTTCATGCAACTTTCAAAATCTCTAACATGGACATCATTCTAAAAGCATGAGCAGCACATTTTTATAATTACACATGAAATTTCATCAACTTATTTCATAAGCATGCATGCAAAATAAGTAACATGTCAAGACTAGATTAACGATGTATGAGAATGAATATGAACTACCATTGTTACCAATATGCCAACACAATCACTTACCAATACATCAACTATAGCGCCACCTCTTTTAAAACCACTTAGTACCAACCATCACCATATTAGGAACCATATACGTATAAGGTGAGACACCCAAAAAATGCTCAAAAATGTGCCTTGAGAATATTTATAATTGTAATTTTCATATATCTCAAAATCCGTGCATGATATCAAAAAATCTAACTTTATATTCTTGATCAGGGGGCAAAATTGAGTGAGAGATGGGTATAACCCCAATTAGAGTAATCGTAGCGAAAAATCATTTTCCAAAATTTGTGGATTCCAGAAATAATCTGCGTCTTGGCCACGATGCGCCAGTGTCATAGATTAGTGTTATTTTGTTCCCCGTTTTGTGTTTTGGCCTAAGGCTTTGGGGTCTTGGGCCCATGCCCTCCTATGCGTAAAACCACCTATACTTAGTCATTTTTCAACTCTATATCACTAAATACATTCTCAAAACCCTATCTAACACATAGCCAAATATTTCATCCAAATTTAAGTGACTCAAGCTTAATTTCAGATCTCAAGAACTTCATTCAAGCTTCAAGTTCTCATTCAAATCTACATCAAGGGAAACGCCAAATCTAAGGTATGTGGGTTTCAACCATTGTGTCCTTTCACCCATGGTTTCTAATCTTTCTATCTTATGAAATTGCATGTTTTCAAGTGTTATTATCTATGAGTATCTTTTATTATAGATTATAAGCATGAAATATGTTAGGGTTTTATGAAATGTTGATAAAATGCATGTCTACCTATCTCAAGCTTAAACTACGAGTTGGTATTGTCTATTGATATTGTATGTTTTGATCTATGAAACTATGGTCTCATATGAGATTTGATGATGGATTTCAAGGTATCCTATATGAGGGTTTTACTATGAGTTGGTTGGTTGATTTGCATTGATTTTTCTCACATCATTTAAATCTTGAATTGCATGATTTTGAACAAACATTAAACACCCACCAAGTATTTGATAAAATGTCTTGACAAGAATTCATAAGTTTTCCTATGATCTATTGCATGATTTTTACATGTCTCGATTGTTGATGAGTTATTGAGTTCTTATGCTAAGGTTTATGCTCTTGTGAATTATGAATCCTACTAGAAGGGATTATGAACTATGTTATATGCCTTACCCTCTAGTACAAGGCCGAATTTCTACATGATGGGGTTATGAACTTTGTTGTACACCTTGTCCTTATGTAGAATTTGATATTATGCAATATCTTATACTTATCTGAAGATTTCAAACCACCTCATCCTCATATCCGATTCAATTTGATGTTATGAACTATGTAGTACACCTCATCCTCATATCCGATTCAATTTTATGTACTCCTTTTAGGGGTTATGAACTACGTGCATGTGTTATCCTCATGTACGATTTAATATGTTGTATTATCTCATACTTACATATAGAGGTTATGACCTATACTACTTTTCTACCCTCATATACTATTCATTATCTAATGCTTATATATAGGGGTTCTGACCTATGCTAATCTATCCTCATGTACTATGCATTACCTTCTAGAAGGGGTTATGATATCAAAAGGTAGTTGGATGATCTAATTATGTTACTTTATGATGTTAAACAAGATATGCAAGTATAGTTATTCTTAAGCATATTTCATCCTACGTATTGAACACATATGACATATTGAGCTTATGTTTTTTGATTATGATTAAGCATCTTGTTATTATGGCTTATAATTCTTGTTGCATTGCATCCTGCATACTTAGTATATTCAAATGTACTAATGCATACTTTATACCTACATCATATTACCATATAGGGACCGAAGTTCCATTTGATCCTCCTCCCTCTCCACGTTGCTAGTTGGTTCTTGTGAAGAAGCTTGTTAGTGAGTCCTCAAGTCTGAGGGCGATAGCTATTCTTATTCATGCTTTATAGGATTTTTTTCTTATGTTGGATATTTGTTAAAAGAGAGTGAGCTTGGAAAGTATCTTGGCCCCCGCATCAATCTATGTTAGAGGTGTCCTTGGATATTATGTTATGGTTTGATTATGTTATTGAACTTGACCCTTCTTACTCTATTATTATTATGATGGTTTCCCTTAGTCCCTTTCCCATTTTCATTTATTTGACTCTTGTGTTTGTTTAATTTGCTTCTGCAACTAAGGCTGTGTACACAATATGCTAAGAGGCTTGTTTGGATTTTCTTCGAGCTTCCCATTCGCCGTCTCATATTTTTGCCATACGTTTTGGTCATGAGAAACTTTGTATCAGAGCACTAGGTTGTTAATGGTCCTCAAAATCAAAAAGTACACTGCATCGATTAGAGTCTTGTTCATGATTGTGAAGCACGTCACAACCAACTAAGAATGGGAGGCTATGATGCTTTTTAGGAAATGTTTCACTTCTTCATGATCTATATCGTGCTGTAGGTGTAACTATAAGGATTTTTCCCCTAGTGAATGCTCTTTACTTTCTAGGTCATGCTGCTAAGAAGAGGAAGTCCAAGGAGGGATGTGTACCCGAGGGCCAACTAGCTTACACCGCTCCTCAAGTAACTCAAGATGGAGGGGCTACCAAAGTTGAGTTCTGGAATGCCATTACTATGTTGGCCCATGCAATGACCAACCAACTGAATCAGGGGGCCCAAGCTCCTCATCCTCATACTTCGGCTTTAAGAGTAAGGGACTTCACTAGGATGAACGCTTTGGAGTTCCATGAGTCCAAGGCAGAGGAAGACCCCCAAGAGTTTATAGATGAGCGGGTATAAGTTCAGAGGAAAAGGCGGATCTAGCGGCTTATCTACTAAAAGGTGTGTCTCAAATTTGGTTTGTACAATGGAAGATGGAGAGTGGAAATCATGATGTATTCCTTGGGAGGAGTTCAAAACTACCTTACTCTACCAGTTCCTCCCTATACAGTTGAGAGAGGCTAAAATGATGGAATTTATGACTTAGGCAAGGTTTCATGAGTGTGGGGGAGTATGGCCTCCAATTTGAGAAACTCTCCAAGTATGCTCCACAGTTGGTGGCCGACCCTAGAGCAATGATGAACAAGTTTGTGTGGGGAGTGTCCAACTTGGTGAATGAAGAGTGTCGTACTACTAGTGGTGATATGGACTTCTCTCGACTCATGACATAAGTTGAACAACTCGAGGGGAGGGGGTGGGAGAATCTTAGGAAGAGGAAAAGTGGAGAGTCTAAGAGGGCTTGGTATGAGGGTGGTTATCAAAGTGCTAAGGGTAACCACTTCCAACGAGGTCTCAAATTTCAAGGCAAAGGGTACTCTAGTGCTCCAAACAATAGATTTGCTAATGATGGGGTGCTTAACCCAAGGGTTCAAGGTGGCAATGGTGGAGTGAGTTCTCAAAATGCCAAAAATGTGAGAAACATCATCATGGAAAATGCTTGAAGGATTCAAATGCATATTATGGGTGTGGGTGAGTAGGCCATAAGCTTATTGATTGCCCTTATGTTTGAAACAAGGGCAAGGATGGTCATCCTCAAGGTCACAGTGTTCATGTTGATCAAGGAGCTCAAGGTGGCCAATGAGGGATGCTTCATGACATAATCAGTTCTATGTCCTTCAAGGGAGGCAAGGAGGGGATGAGTTTCCTATTTTTGCTATCAGTATGTTAAAGGTTTTGATTTTGAGGTGCATGCTTTGATAAGTCCAGGTACCACTATTTTTTCATTATTCCTTTTATTGCTAATAAGTTTCATGTGTGTTCTGAATTGTTATGTGAACTCTTTTGGTGTCTACCCCCATTGGTAAGTCTATTGTTGCTAAAAAGTCTATAAAGGTTGCTCCATTTGCATGAAGTCTTATCTTGTGATTTTGTTGAACTTGGTATGGTGGGTTTCGAGGTCTTGGGGGTTGTTTGGTTACATGCAAGTCATGCTTCCATTGATTATAGAACTCATAGAGTTAGTTTCCAATTCCCTAATGTACTTGAGTGGGATGTTGTGAAATAGTAATTGGGGATAGATTTACTTCTTGTCTTTAGGCCCAAATTGATCTCATAAGGGTTGGGGGATGATGAGTCTAAAGTCCTTCCTATTGAGTCAGTTCCGGTAGTCAATGAGTTTTTTGATGTCCTTCCCGATATTTTGAATTTGTGGTAATGTCTTTTGCTTGACCAATGCCCTGTTTAAGTTTTGAATCTCATCCATAGGGTCATTAAACCCTACATTGATATGCGTGTGGTAGTTGGTGGATGGTATATATATTTATTTCCGGAGTGAAGAAGAGTTTATGAGTCATTTGAGGGTGACGTTGCAAAGCTTGAGGGATGAGAGGTTGTTTGTTAAATATGATAAGTGTGAATCTTGGGTAACAAAGAGGTTGTAAGAGAAGTACACCAGTTGGCTAGGTTGGGGATGAAGTTGAGAATGGTAGTGTAGTGGTTTTGCTGGTTTGAAATCTTCTTTGGTTGATGAGGTCAAGTTAAAGCAAGACTTTGACCCTGCCTTGCTAGAGTTGAATGCTTGGGTGGAAGATGGTGAAGTGGAGGTTTTCTCCCAAGGGAGAGATGGTATTCTTAGGTAATAAGGTAGGCTATGCATGCTTCTATTGATGATTGATTTCACTTGAAAGTCCCACCCACAAAAGGTGTGATCCGGGTTGGCAAGAAAGGGAATTGAGCCAAAGGTTGTGGGTCCTTATAGAGTGTTGAAGAAATGTGTTAGTCAACCAAGTTCTAAAGAACTGTTTGAAGTTGTGGGTGTTGTGAAAGATGAGTTGATTTATGAGGAGGTCATGGTGGAGATATTGGATGGACATGTGGAAAGGTTGAGGAACTAAGATGTATGTGAAGGTTGTTTCGAGGAATCGACAAATTAAAAGTGTCACTTGGGGAGCCAGAGCGGACATGAAAAGTGATATCCGTACCTTTTTCATTCTACAAGAGGAGCATATGAGTTGTAGCCCAAACAATGACTCATAACAGTAAATCATAATAGTCAAGTCCAAAATTCCAAGTATTGACTATGAGACCTTGATTATGACTTGTAGACCACCCTACGAGTCATACCTGTGCGATGTATCAGCTGTCAACTATCTTTTCTGTGTAATTTTTAGGGTTAAGGGTTTATTTTGGGGAATTGACCTTCACATATACATGTAAATAGTCTAGAAGCATTTTTAGGGTTTAAAATAGATTTTGCTCTTTCATTTTGAAGATCTACTTCTAGGAAATGCAAAACGCAGATTGTACTCATTCTCCATTAATCCAAGCTTGTGGTTTGCAACTTGTGGTGTTCTTTTTCTTCATTGTTTAGGGTAAAAC
This sequence comes from Solanum sejunctum, assembly GCA_025642045.1. NCBI lineage: Eukaryota > Viridiplantae > Streptophyta > Magnoliopsida > Solanales > Solanaceae > Solanum > Solanum sejunctum. The sequence goes on from JAOTQJ010054100.1 coordinate 9,754, forward strand.
TCTCAACTATGTCTTCTATTTGCATTGTTGTTGATTTTGCCTTAGCCATGAGTAGCTAAGCACCCACAACTTGGGGTTGTGGGAACCATAAGTAGTTGAATTGAGATGACCTAGATTTATTGTATTTCTTTGATTGGGGTTTTTGGATATATTATTTATTTCCCTTTATTTTGATTCTTGTTTTGTGGTGGCTAACACCCAAACCTGCCTACTATCATGGTCCCGACCAAGGTAGTGATGAATAGGAAAATGGAAGTAAATGATAGGATTTGGTTGATGTGCTCTCATCTAATCAACCAAACCTGACCAAGGAAAGGTTGATTGGGACAATAGATAATGGTTAGTTGGCACACTATGGTTGCCGACCACATGCCATGGTGAAATTCAATCTGACATTCACAAGAGGGCTAGTAGAACCTAAGTTACTGTCCTATATATGAATTTGCAATTAGAGTTATGTAGTCTAGGACAATTGAGTCAACGAATCATGGAGAACACAATCCCCTTGCAGAGTTAGTTTAGTTTTTATTCTTGTTCTTGAATTACAAATAAAACCCCTCATTTACAGATTTTAGTAATCGATGCTTGAAATGATTGGTAGTGGATCTCGATAGTCAAGCCTTGTATTCCCTGTGGATTCAACCCTAACCTATGGTTAGGTTGATTGTTAATAGCGACCGCTTTCTTATTTAAGCGTGAAGATCATAAAAAATTATGGCACTGTTGCTGGAAATATGACCAGGTTTTGACTTGATTTCAGTATTGGTTAATTCAAGTATTAATTTCTAGATTCTCTTATAGTTTACTTTTATTTTTGTTTTTGTTTTGTTTTATTTCTTTCCAGGATATATGTACAATAAAGAGAGATTTGCGGAGTGTCCCTGATCACAACATTAGCCTTCATGCATGAGGATCTATATTATGAGGAGGACACTTGGTTTTCAACTGATCAGATGTGGAGTTTTCAGCCCAACCTCCAGTGGTCCACTTAAACCTATTAGTGCCAAGGTTAGGGAAATCATAATTGGACCTATGGAAGAGAATGTTCTTATAGAGATAGCTAGGGTGGTTATTATGAGAAAAATATAGGGCTAGATGTCGAGTGGAGTAGTAGAGATGGTTTAAAAAATGATCCTTATGTACCACCACACCATCATGATGCAGGCACAAGCAACTCCAGGATTGAGGAGATGTTTGATTGCTTGTTGAAGAAGGCTGGGACACGAGATGAGACTATGTCAAATTAGATCAAAAATTACAAAAATTAACAAAAAATTAATGTCTCATTGCGTTGCTATTAAACAACTTCAACAATAGTTTGGTCAGGCATCGACTCTACTCAAGCAACATTAGAGTGGTACATTGCCTAGTGATATAGTGCAAAGTTCTGAGGATGAAGGGCAATGTACAGAGGTTACTAGTAGGTGTGGTAAAAGTACTATAGATCCTCCTATGCTAGTTGTTGTAGAACATATTCATGAGCAAATAACTGCAGATAAGGATGTGGTTGAAGAAGATGAGTGTAGCAAGGATGTGGTAAATATATCAGTTGAGGAGCAAAAAAGAGTACAAGCCCATCCCAAGGCCTCCTCCCCCTTTCCCTAAAAGACTCAAGAAGAGGGAGGAGGAAAGCAAGGTCAAGCACTCTCTCTACATGTTAAAATAGCTATCTATTAACACTCTTCTCATCGAGTCAGTGGAGAAGATGGCCACCATACCCTTCAAAAATAGATATGTCGAATTTGCAAGGGCACTATGTGATGTAGGTGCTTGTATAAATCTGAAGTCCCTTGCAGTCCACAAGAAGCTTAAATTGGGAGCCTCTACTCCAAATATCAGGCAATATCTAGTACTTGTCCCCCTCATTCTTATACCACCACTCTTTGAGCATTATACAAAGTTGGAAAAGAAATTAGTGGTCTAATTCACAAGTTCAAGGTGGAAGAATAAAGCAAAATTGTAGAGGAGAAAGTTCAAGAAGTTATTGAAGTTTGAGTAACCAAGTAGACTAAGTCGACCTGTAATAGGCAACCCAAGGTATGTTTTATTTTACTCCTATATTCGCTATTGTTTCTTGATTTGGTGCATTGAGGACTATGCACAACTTTTTTGATGGGGTGTGGGTAGTTATGAATCTTGGTGAAGTCTGAGTAGCTTAGGGCTCATAACTATCCCAAAATTTAATCCCTAGGTTTTTCTTTTGCCAGCGTCTTTTCCCTCGTGGATATTTACTTTCTATTGAACCGACATGCTTAGGTAGTGTAGATTATTTTGTATAGTAGTTACTATCTTTTGGCATATATATATTCTTTAAATGCTTTTTGTTTTGAAAATGCATACCCTCAAAATTTTTGAGATTGTTGGTTATTTTTGCAATCATGCATGTGATAGATGGCAATGTTTGTTCTGATAAAGAGAAGGCTAGTTGATGCTTGAAGCATGACCTATGAGCCTATACTTGATTGTGTTTGCCATGCCATATATATGTGAGCTTATTTTGCCGCATTCATGTTTATGTATGGACTTAGAACTTTCCTTATTACTCTAAGATTGAATTGGTGATCTAGTTGATTGGGAAAGGATCTTAGGCCACTGTTCTTTTAGTGAAATCCACTTTTGCCTAAATGACCTACCAAATGTGATAGTTGATCCCTTGTTCCAAATGTTTGAGCTTTTCATGTACCTATTCTTTCTTGACACCTATCTAGTTTAGGCTTGTTTTATGAAATACCTTGATTTTGGCTCAGGTCTATCCTTAAACATGTGAACCTTAATTGAAAAGAAAAGAAAAGAAAAGTTGCCTTAGATTGAAGAGAATAGCAAAAATGAGTTCAAAAAATAAGGGACAACTGAAAAGAGAAATAAAGCACCCGGGAAAAGCTTGAGAAAGGAGAATAAGGGCGGATTTAGTGAAAATGGTTGGGTTATGAAGGTAATAGTGTTGATGAACATGGTTCAAGGATAACTTTTAGTCACTATGTGCCTAAAATGCCATACCAAAGCCCCATGAGCCTGTGTTACGATCCATTAAATCCTAAAGTGATACAAATACACTATGGTGTTAGTCATTTTGTATAAATTTCATTTGTGACAATCAGAATGCTTGCACAGTCCCTAATTTTTAATGCACTTCAAGTGAGAAAGAGGGATTTCTTTTCTATAAGGGGATTTGCACTGCATAATTGGCATATGACTAACCCAGTGATTGTCGACAGTTGATATTCCTTCACTTGTCATAGTTGGATTGTCGAATACATCTTTGTGTTTTGGTTTGCTGAGTAACTTTGCAATCTAGATTTAAAAATGAGAGTTGGGTACCAGAATTGGAGTAAATAAAGTATATGCCATTAGTGTAACTATTATGTGTTCTCATCGTCTGCTCAGATTGAGTCATCGGTTGAGGACAAGCGACAATTCTAAGTTGAGGGTATTGATGTATTGTCAAATTACAACACATTTGGTTCCTAAAAAGAGGGATTTTGGAAGTTCTTAATGCTACTTTTTATGGTTTTTATGTGTTTTTATGTTGTTATTGCAGAAAAGATAGGTTGACATGATCTTGGGAGAAAATTGTAGATTTTGCTGAAGTGCAGGCTGACATACAAGTCATCCTATGAGTGTATAGACCAAACTAGGTGAGACAGACCTGGAGCCTGGCGCGCGTTCGCAGCGCCGCTCCGGCGCTCGGGGCGTCCCATACCACCCCGGACTGGCCCGCACGTACATTGCGCCAGCTGGTTTTGCCCTGCCATGGGCTTATCAGGGAAGCGGCAATAGCTCCCAACCAGTTGTGCCATCGTATGCTTCAGCTTCCTTCATAGTTATGTCCAAGACAATCGACAAGCTCCCCCAAAACTTAATTGGGTCGGCATGCCTCACTCGGCCAAGCCAATACGCAACTAGAGCAGAACGCCTTTCTGCTAGAGACACCTCCCCTACCTAAGGCAGTTTGATGCCAGCCGTACGTACGTTTTTGGTGCCTTCATAGGGGCACCCATGGTTACGCCTCTAAGGCCATAACAAGCTCCCCCACCTGAAGATGCGGCGACCCGACACATTACTTTTGTTGGAATTCCTTTTGTTGCCTCGACCTATCATTAGGCCATGCGAGGATGTTTACCCCATGTCGATGTGTAGATTCCCGCCCAAATGGGGGATGGAGGCTTATCATGTTGCCCCATGCTTGCCCAAATTATAGGTTATGCGCTGCTCTTCAAGTCCACCTTTGGGTTATTGGTCATCTGTCCTTGACACTGGGAGTATAGCTTTGCGCCCATGCGAGGGCTGAAGTCTTACCAAGCTACTTCAGTGTACCCGGATTACAGGTTGCATTGCTCCCCAAGTTCTATAGCGGACTTTGGACTTGTCTCATTACCCAAGATCCTTGGTTTGTAGCTTCGCGTCCATGTGGGGGGGCTGGAGCTCACCATGCTTCCAGTTGTGCCCGTCTTACAGGTTGACTTGCTTGCCAAGTTCTTGTCCTGGGT